>ML780184.1:236066-269915 GCA_009831015.1 Picea engelmannii | reverse complement strand
ATCCTTCTAGAAGCGGAAGCTTCTATTAGGTCTTCTTACATCCGCCTTATTCTATTTTATTGAAAGGTCTTATTAATATTGACCTTTATTACATCCGAATACATTGATCTACCTATGTGCGGGTTAGGACCTTAACAGCTTCTTGGAGATGAATAAATCTCTATAAAAATCCTCAGTCAAGCCTGACATGAAAGAACCCCCCCAATTTTCATCCAAGGATAAAATGAAGTTCAAGTCACCGACGATAACAAGATTAGGAATAGAAAGGATAGCCCTGTCAGCTAAGGAGCTCCAGAAGAGTTTGCGGTCTTTACACGGCCCACAAACATTTAGAAGCGCCAACTCCTTTTTGGAAGAAATACAAACACATGTTAATAAAATTCCCCTGACTGTTAGGAAGGGATTCAAGTAAAAAAAGTTTGGGTCCCAAGAGACCAATAACCCGCCAGAGTTTCCTATGGAGTTAACCGCAGTCGCAGCCCAAGAAGGATGGAGTTGGAGTAGAAAATCTCTCGCTCTTTGTTCATCAGAAAGAGTCTCTTGCAAAAAAACAATGTTCGGTCGAGTACAATCCAACAATCTACGAACCGAGGCAGCTTTGAGGGTGCCTCCAATCCCCCGAATATTCAAGGAGAGCAATAACATCACTTTTCCCTCACCAGGGCCTTGATTTCTCTAAGGGCCCCAGTATCTGGGGAAGTAGGAACACTGTCATTGGATTGTATACTTATACCCACCCAATGTTTTTTTCGAGAGCTACGCATCTTTATAGGAGAAAGTTCAAAGCCAAGACCCCTATACAAGGCAAAGGCCCTACTTCCCTTGATAGGAACATGTGAGGAAGAGGAACCAGTATCCAATTTAAGATCTAAGGCTTCCTTACCTAGGAAGATGGGCAGCGACACATGGTCAATGGGAGCAGTTAAGCTCAGTAGTAAGGAGTATAGGGCAGCAGAGAGACTCGAGTCTCCCTCCTTTGCCTTTCTGTAGCCTGGCAAGACCGAAGATGCTCTCACTGAGTCGTCCAAGGAGGGGCCGATAGGCAGAGGAGTACTAACTGGAGGAAGGAGCTGGGATTGGTTCAGGAGGTGAGGAGGTATAGGCTACAAGGGGTTTTCATGCTCATGCAATGACAAAGGTAAATAGGGAGAAGGAATGACAATAGAAAGGCTGAGAGATGAGGAAGGGGAGGGATCAAAGTTAGAGGGTTCAAAGGGTGTAGCAACAGGCCTAGGGTTAAAGGACTTTGAAAAAGTTTTTGACAATAACCAATCCGATTTGTTTATGGCCTCCTTCTCCTCAAAGGTCAAAGAGTTAAACAAAGGAAGGCATAGAGATTTTAACTTACTGATTAGAGTAGCCCCAAGCTCTTGCTGAGGTGAGGAGGAAGCTCCAATGGTTTCTTCCAAGAAGTTCAAAGAAATATCTTCTTCTAAATAATTTGGAGGATTTCTCTGTAGTTCGGATTCTTCTGATAAGTCATCCAAATCTTTCCCTTTATAGTCACGTCGAAGGTGACTTGTGTGGCGGAAAAGGTTGCATCGGAAGGGCAGCCCAAGATAATCAAGTGGTTGTGCAATCCTTCGCCCTCTCCACTCAATCTCTAAGGTTTCCGGTAACCCACAAAAAATGTCCATCTCAACGAGAACTCTACCCATTTTTCGCACAGGGGCATGAAGTAACTTGGAATCCAATGCAATGAACTTCCTGAAAGAATCTTGAATGGCCCATAAAGTTCCTTCATTCCACAAAAACAACGGGAGGCCTAGTAAGAGTACCCAGAGATGCCTAAACTGGAAAACACATGTGAAACTCCTCACCACAGAAACTTAAAAATAGCAAGTAATCTGTATCAGGGTTGAAAGCAATCCTCCATTGTTTTAGCATGAGACTACTTCCCCCAAATACCCACAATGAGCTCAGTGAAAGTGAAGTGTCCTTTGGGGAGTTGCAGATAAAACCAAGCCATCCTTTGGTAAGATAGATAACCTCAGGGGAATAACCAAGGAGTGGTAGCCATTGGTTTTTTAT
Organism: Picea engelmannii; assembly: GCA_009831015.1. Taxonomy (NCBI): domain Eukaryota; kingdom Viridiplantae; phylum Streptophyta; class Pinopsida; order Pinales; family Pinaceae; genus Picea; species Picea engelmannii. The sequence goes on along the minus strand of ML780184.1, from coordinate 267,884 downwards.
CCAAACCTCAAGAGAAACCTTACTCAGTGATCTATAAGAGATTCGACCCACGAGAGCACAGAGCACCATTCTGCAAGTATCTTCTAAGCCCACATCATTTCCTAACACCAAGCGTTTTGTCTTTTTGTTGGCTTTCAACACCTTTCGATGAAAACCAGTAGACTGAGTCGGATCAAAATGTTCCCTGTGTCCCTGCAGAGGAGAAGGTCTAAACAAAGGGCTTGGGTGCTTGAAGGAAGACTGTAGGCCCTTCAAGGGAACTTCTAAAGGAGGAATAACAGGTTTAGAAGACCTGGAGCTCAGCAGAGGATGTGAAGACAGGCTACTGAGGAGACCAATAGTTTTATTCGCCTTGTTTGAGATAGTTGAAATGCTCGCTGGCCCACTCTTCAGTTGGTCCACTTTCTCAAATAGCCCCACCTGCCTCCAGGTTTCCTCGTCAACTAGGCTCATAAGAGACTTAACATTTCTCTCCATATCTATAATGGAGAAACTATCCATTTGGCCCACCAGATGCCAACAAAACATTGACACTGTAGAAGATGACAAGCACTTGGACCAAGTAGAAGATCTCTGAAGGGTCCTTGACTCAAGGAAGAACCCGCTCCTGTACCAGCACCATTAATAAACTATACAAGTATTTAACACACTCAAGAACAGAGAACAAGTGAAGATAAGAAAGTTTGAATAGATAAGAAGGTTCTGAGAAAATGCACAAGGCATAGACAAAACTACTCTAAAAGAGTAATGACAACTCGGGAACAAGAAAACAATGTAAGGCAAGAGATATCAAATAAAGCAAGAAACGTCGAGCTCTAGACCAACACTAAAAATAACGACTTTTAAAATAGAAGGAGTCACAGTTCTAAGAGAGTAACGACAACTCAGTAACAGGAGGCAGTGTAAGGCAAGTGTGTTCATAAAAAACAAGATCGTCGAGCTCTAGACCAATGTAAAAAAACAATGGTAAAGAGTCACAGTCGGATCCCGAGCATCAGATAGCCATTACTAGTGATTGTTGAGAAGCTGGCACTGGCCCTGAACTTGGTTCAAATATTCTTCCCGCCTAAAACTCCCTCGGCTCATTTATCCATCACCCTCACTTCGTGTTGTGATCAATATTTTCACTTTTACTTAATAGAACTAAGAAATTAGTTTACTTAACTTTTAACATTTACTTTTTCACTATTACATTTTTTACATTTCACAGTTTTGTTGCATTTTTTACATTTCACATTTTTGTTGCATGTGGTTACCTGTGAAGACTTGGCATAGAGATGAAAAAAACCAGCTAAGCGCTACCCATGTGGTTAGGTTTTAGAAGTTGTCATGACCAAAATAATTATGACACGTGTAATCAATGTTTGAGAGCGTGTCATGACCAAAATAATTATGAATTAGTTTGAAACCATTAATTTGAAACCCAATTTATAGTTTAATTAAGTTAATTTATATATAAAGTTTGACAGCCAATAATTTGAAACTCAATTTATACTTTAATTAAGTTAACTTATATAAAGTTTGACACCCAAAAATTATATTATTGTTATAGTATTTTTATGTATCTTAATTGTACTAAGATCATTAAAACTTAGGATCCATGATCGTTGGTTTTTTAATTTAAAAATATTAAAATAAATTATATAATTATGATTGATATTTTTAAATATTTTTCAATTTATTATATAAGTAATTAAAAATGAGTTCAAATCGAGGCAAAGGCAGCACTGTCCGTCAATCAAAACTTTGATTTCCATTGCGGAACTTGAACTCGGCTCTCTCTGGATATTGTTATGGACAGGAAATATGATATATTGATAATTGTCGTTAGCTTTCTTTACTATGTCAATCTGGATTTATTTAATAATTATTTTTTTAATTAAAATATGGTCAAAGTTTTTTAATTTTTTATTTTTTTATTGATATTTTTTATTTTAATTGATTTTCATCTCTTTTTTTAATAAAATATTAAAATTTTTAATATTTCAAGTGGAAATTCCATCCATTATTACAAACAAATAAAACTAAAAACTTATATAAAAACTTAATTTCAATTTTCTGAAAATAACTTGTATATAAAATATTGAAAAATGTCCAACATTTTAAGTGGACACTTCATTATTACACAAATAAAACTAAAAACCTACACACTCATATTCTATGTTATGTTAGTTTTAATATTAATATTTATCATATTAGTCATTTATTTGAAAGTCATAAAAATGTGAAGACAACTATCACTTATTACTATTCATTAAATATGGATTGATTTTTATTAATAATTATATTTTATATATTTAAATAAAATAAAATTATTATTACTTAATTCCTAATTTTAAATGGCTTGAATTTGTATTGAACATTTATTAATTTTTTTACTACAATCTATTTTTTCACAACTTCTCTTACCTTGCATTCAATTTGCAAAAACATTTATATTATATATCCTCATAAACTACCTATATATATATTTTGTAAATATCTTTATATTATTGATCTTCCTCATATTAAGTGGAAAATTTTGTAAATGTCTTTGTGGAAAATTTTGTAAATATCTTTATATTATTGATCTTCTACATATAAGCCAAATTTTGTAAATATCTTTATATTATTGATCTTCTGCATATAAGCCACAAAAACCATAGAGCATAATGGTGTATTCAGTAGATAAGAATTATTTTTAAACATGTCATTTATGTGAATTTTTAACAATTTTTAATATAAAAATTCACCATTATTAAATTGTATTTTGACACTTTTAGATTTTAATGAAAAAAGTTTACACATAAATAAAAACACCAATTTTTAATGATTTTGATCAATCATAAAAATCTCATTAAATGATAATTGGAAACCAAACAAGCATATTAATATTTTTTATTTAAAAATTTAAAATATTAATTAATTTTTCCAAGAATCATTATTTTAACTAAAATATCCAAGAATCAAACTAAATTGCATTCTAAAAATTAAATTAAGTTACACTCCATTTACACTTAGATTCCTATTATAAAAGGAACTAGCAAAAACATGTAACTAACATATCAATTTCATTATGTTTGTAACATTTTCATTTTAACTCTTCCATCAAAAGAGAAACTCTCTAAGTGTGACTTCGTTTAACAAAGAATCTTTTTTTAAGAAAGTATTATTTATTTTTTTAACAAAATATTTTTTAATAAATAGAGTGAGTCAATGAACAACGCATGAGTTTTTGTCAAAAAAGAAAATTCACTCAATAATTATATTCGATAATAATTATTTTTTACACTTTTTCATAGGATTCTTATTTATAGTACATGTTATTTGATCCAATCCATATAACCAAAACTAGACATATCACAATCTTGGATTCACAAAATAAAACCCCACAAAACATGATAGCTTCTAAGACGATCTTCAAAATCTGTCTCTGATCCCAGGGCATTACAAAGGAAAGAAACTCAATACTGCACCGTTAAAGCAATAACATAAAGCCTCCTTATCGATGTCTTTGATTCGAGCTCAAAATTGAGTCACCAAAAGGATTAAAATAGATCCATATAGTATGGAGGACCCTCCATACCTACATTCCATCTATAATAAGTTAATCTTCCTGTAGGTTCTGACAACGCTTTTTTTGACAAAATATCCGCTACCATGTTGAACTCTCTATAGATGTGGGAATAGTGAATAGTCTGGAAAGATGTCGACGGTTCCTGAATCCTACTCTTCCATCCTTCAATGGCAACGGACTGAAGTTTTCCGTTTTTCCTTAGCCAATCGATGATCACCTTTGAATCTCCCATCAGATGCAAATTTGCTAAATTAAGAAATTTTTCTAGAGTGAGTGTTGTCCATGCCCCCAGGAGCTCAGCTTTTGTATTTGTTCCACCCCCACAGTTGATTAACCATCTAAATTTAGTTGAGTCTTTACAGATTATGGATCCCCCTGCTCCACTATTTTGACCCCCTGTTGTCATTGCTCCATCAAAAAAACCTACGGTGTTCTCCTCCAAAAGAGTGATCGACCTCTGCTTGATGTTCTGAACTCTTTGAGTATTTGATGTGAATATAGGTGACCCAATCGTTTTAAAAACAACAGCCCATGTTGATGAAGTTTTCTCTTCGAAAATCGCTTTGTTTCTTTCATTCCAAACATACGTCCAGCACGTGTATGCAGCCAAATTATTTGATACAGTCTTATTCCTTGTCCAGGAATCAAGACACTCCATCAATGTGTTCCCATTCCAGGTATTTATGATTTGTAGTCTATCTGAAATCCTGGACCAAACATCTTTTGTAAAGGAGAAATTAACAAAGAGATGATCAATATCTTCATTATCCTATTTACAAAGTATACATACACCAGGACCCTCCCATCCTTTCTTTTTCAATACCTCCCAGGTGAGGATCTGATTGCTTGCTTCCAGCCATAAGAAAATCTTGATCTTTAACTGTAGCTTCCATTTCCATATTTAACTTTCCAGCCATGCCATATCGGGCGCTGCTTAGTGGAGATAATAGCCGCATAAAAAAATTTGACCAGGGATGATTTTAGGGGCTAAATTTCGCTCATGGGCTAATTTTCCATGGTTTTTCCAAAAATGAGATTCGTTATTTTAAAAATGATTCGCCCAATTTCTATAGGATAAAATTATTTTACCTTACAAATCGCCAAAAATTTATAAAAACTATATAAAATACTTAGAAATTTGAATATTTTTACAAACATATCGCCAAACATTTATAGTTGACATATGAAGGATTAGTAAGATTCGCCAAGGTTTCTACATTTTAAAATAAATTTCCATCCTTAAAATCATCCCTGAATTTGACCGATATGTTTCCTGAGGAATCACCTCCAGTCCAAATTAAGGCATCCTTTTTATTATCTAGGGAGATCCCAACCAATTTAAGTTCTTGTATATAATGCTCCCATTCTAAAGCCTGTACCCCTATGATTCCCAATTTTTTTCTACTCAACCATTGCTCAGCTTTGGTTATTAGATCACTTCCATCTGAGGCTTGTGAAAGTATTGTAATTTTCTTTTGTTTTAAACAGGTCAATGTCTCAGTGCTCAGGAGGGAAGTTTCACCTATACCTAGAATATGGTCTCTCTTGATAACAATAAGGTGTCCTGATCTTGGATGCCAAGCAAGCCAATGGGTAATGATGTGAACAGAGTGAAGCAAGCTCGACCAAATCCTTGATGCTACATTGGTCTTTTGATTTGCGAGTCTAAACCAATTAATAATCGTACAATTTGAGAAATATGTATCCATCACCACTCTATGCCAGATACCTCCCTGCATTATAACCCTCCAAAGAGTGTTTGCATTCAATGCCATATTGAAATGTGTAAGGTTGTGAAGTCCCCAACCTCCATTTTTCTTTGGTTTGGACAACATTTCCCAATTGCAAAAATGGTAATGCTTCGAACCAAATTGCCCACTCCAAAGAAAGTGAAACATCATCTTCCTGATCTTTATTAGTACATATCGAGGAATAAACTCCATTGACATCCAATAGACTGCTTGTCCCTCCAACACTAATTTAATAAGGATGTATATGCCGCCAATCGATCGCCATCTATAGCACCATAGGCTAATTTTCTTTGCAATCTTTGACACCAACCAATCCCAATCACCTTCCTTCTGAATCCTTGTCTTAAGATGATAACCCAAATAATTAAAGCCATTCTCCAGAGAACTAAAATTGTAAGGGAGAAAAGTTTTGAAAGCTTCCAATTCACCCACTGTGAGTCCTTCAAAGTGAATCGTGGTCTTCGACTGATTGATAGCCAGTCCCGACACCTTACAAAAAACAATTATAATAGTGAAAATTTCTTTCCACTCTATTAGGCAAGCCTTCGACATAATGATTACGTCATCTAGAAACAGAAGATGAAGGATATTTAATAACATGGATATTTTTATACCTGTAAGATTTCATTTAATGATACTATCCTTTAGTAAGAGACTAAGACCCTCCATCACCAGAATAAAGAGAAAAGATGATAAGGGACAACCTTGACATAACCCCCTTCCGCTTCTGAAAAATTCAGTGGCCTCGCTATTTAATAGGACAAAAAAAGTTGCATATGTTACACATGACATTATCCAATTTGTCATCTATAATATGAAATCCCCTTTAAGTAGCATCAACGTAAGAAGAACCCAATCAATACAATCAAATTCCTTCCTTAGATCCAACTTTAGAACAAGCGACTTCATTTTTTTCTTTTTGATGCTATGTAGACTTTCGTGCGCCATGCCAATCGCATCTTGAAGTTTCCTTCCTTTTAAGAACCCCAACTGTTCTTCTGAGAGATATCTAGAAAGATAAGGTTTAATACGATTTGCAATGATTTTAGAGATCACCTTATAGCAAAGGTTGCACAATGAAATTGGACGGTAGTCTTCAAATGTGCTCGGCTTGTTGGATTTCAGAATTAATGTCAAAAAATTCGAGTTTAAGCTTCTTGGAATAGATCCTAACCTTCTTGATTCTTTCACCATCTCAAGCAGATCTGACCCTACTATATCAAAGATGAAGGTGAAAAATTCAACCGTCCAACCGTCCAACCCTGGACTCTTATCCTTTTTAAATAGGAAGAGAATAGTTTTCAATTCCTCTAAAGTAACCGGGTTATACAGATTACAAGACTCATCATCATTTACCATCCGAGGAAAAAAGTTCAACAATTTTTAATTGATCACTGGTAGTCGATGAGGGTTGCTCCTTGTAGAAATTTCTATAATGATGGTCTTTTGCTTCCTTTATATCATTTTGATTTGTAATATTTCCTTCGAAATCATCCTTAATCTCCCAAACATGCTTTCGAGCCCTATTATGTGTGGCGCATTTGTGGAATTTTTTTGTATTACTGTCTCCACCAGCCATCTAGATAGCTCTACTTCACAACCTCCATTGTTCTTCTATACCTTTCAGAATGTTATTTCTTTCTGATTCCATTTGATGCAAAGATTAATCCAACATCAAGTTTTTAGGACCAGTTGCTAGTCGGGAAATCAATTCTTTAATGTTTAACTCTAGATTTTCCATCTTTTCTTTATTTTGGGCACTTTTCTTTTTAATCAGAATTTAATATTTTTTATTTAAGAATTTAAGATTCCATACGATCCTATGTTGTTTTCTCTCTTCAGTCTGGAAAATAGGGTCACTCCAAATTTTGTTAACCAATTCCACAAAGTCCTGATCTTTCAGCCACTGATCATTCAATTTAAAGGGGTAGGTTTTAAAGTGCGGAGGAAGATCCAGTTGAAGAAATATTGGTGCACGGTCCGATATATATGGAAGCTCCACCCAGGATCGATAATGGACAACATTAGATAACAAATCTTCAGCATCTATAACTCTATCCAGACTCCTTTCAATCGCATCTTGTCCACTGCACCGATTTCGCCAGGTAGGGATAAGCTTTGTCGGCTTAATATCAATCATTCTGTTTGTTGAAAAGATGTCGCTATAATATAACTCCAACATCCTTGGCCCGAAAGATCCTCCCCAGACCTTGTTCGAACATAAGACAATGTTTAAGTCTCCTGCAATGATTAGGTTCTTGATTGATAAAATACCACTGTCTTCAATAGATTTCCAGAACTGTAGTCGATCGGAACACAGTCCATACATATTAAGTATGGCCAAAATCCTGTTGTTTTTTAAACACCTACTTGTTAACAACATACCACCAACATTAAGAAAAGGAAAAAAATTCATAAATAGTTGGATCCCTAGAGACTAAGAGTCCCCCAGAGCTACCCAAATAATTAACTGCACTTGACACCCAAGAAGGTCTCAATCGAGTCATGAAATCCCTAGCTCTAGGAGAATCTACCAGGGTTTCTTGTAGTAAAACTATATCAGGATGATTATATTCCAAGAGTCTCTGAACCGAGGCCATTTTGAGGGTGCCTCCAACCCCTCTGATGTTTAGGAACATTAATAACATTATTTATTCCTTGCAAGGGATTTACATGCTCTAAGAGCCCCACTATCGGTGGAGGGAGAGATCAAAACATTAGTTTGTGAAAGAAATTGTGCCTGTTTTTTCCATGTACTACGAGTCTTTAAAGGAGAGAGTTCAATGCCAATTCCCCATGACCAGGCATATTCTTTCCCCTCCTTCATAGACTTAAACTTTGAGGTGGATGCTTCCACTTCCCCCAAAGCATTATGAATGGCCTTTCCCATAAAAGTAGGTATCTTAATCGATGATGACTTGTCTCTAATAAAATGTATTAATGAGTCCAAGACCTCTATCAGTGATGAGTCAGCATCCTTAGCCTCTCTAAAGCCAGGTTCAACCACTGAGTCTAAGTTTGGAGGAGCAGGAGAAGAGGGCCGAGGGATAGGAGAGTGATGGGTAAGTAAAGACTGTGTAGGCTAAGGGGTAGTCGAAACTGAACAATTCGGTATGAAATAACCACCCAGAACCAACCCAGAATCACCGTACCCAGACCCAGGACTATCAACGGCCACCACAACAGGAACTGAAACATCGGAATCATTTTGAACCTTATTGAAATTAGCATAAGTAGATGCCTAGAGCCATCTAGAATTTTCCAGGGCATCACATTCCCAAAGTGATAAAGACTTAAAAAACAATGGGCAATTTTTTTTTAGCTTACCAATAAGCGTTATAGGCTCTTCAAGCGACAAGGAAAGAGTTGATTCAAAGAAAAATGGACCTATTCCTAGAAAGTATTCAACAGTGATGTAATCCGCCAGGTCCTCCCGAATGTTATCTTCTTCAGACTTTTCTTCAACTTGAGTTTCATTGCAATCTCTACGGAGATGTCCAGTACCCCTACACCAACTGCATTGAAACAGGATGTCCACGCAATCTAGTCTCTGGTTTATAAGACAACCATGCCATTCTATGTCTATAGCCTCTGGGAGTCCATCATGCATGTCAATACCAACTAAAATCTTACCCACCTTCCTGACAGAACTTTCTAAGGTTGATGGGTCTATCAAGATAAATTTTCCTAAAGCATTTCCAATCTCTCTTAAAACTCCTTCATTCCACAGAAACAATGGTAATCCCAACAAGAGGAGCCACAAATGTCTGAACTGGAAGTATTTTGTTTTAGGGTCGAATGCCACTCTCCACCTTTTTAACATAATGCTATAACCCCCATTTATCCAGAAAGTATTTAATAAAATATCAACATCTTGCGATGATTTAACAATAATACCTAGCCATATTTTTGTAAGGCACATGAGCTCAGGTGCATAGCCAAGGACAAGGACCCAATTCAACTTAATCCAATCAGCCATAGGAGCCTCTACAAGATATGAGTAGGAGAGTCTACCCACCAGTCCACAGAGGGCTAGTCTACAAGTTTTTTCAAGGCCTACATCTGCGCCCAAGACCATCCTCCTATTCCTCTTATTCGGCTTCCACACCTTTTTCCGAGTATTAAGATGCGAAGTAGGATAATGGATTCTATTGTTCTGTGAAGCAACACCACCCTTATTACCCTGCTTGATAGCCAAAGACTGTTTTCTTCTCCACAGAGGAAGATTAGACCCCTTTTCAGCCGAGAGGCTAATAGGAATATGGCTATAATGAGACTAATTTTTCAAAATATCACTGGGGAAGTGGTTCTGTGTGTGTTGAGGACGGTCTAAAGGCTGATGAGACTTATTTTATGAAAGATATAACTCTTCACGTGATAACCCTAGTGAATCTACCTTGGATTAAAGACCTTCTTGAAACCAAACCACCTCGTCATCCGCACTCATCAGTGCTCCGACGTATCCATTTAAGCCAGCTACTAATTTCAAATCCATCATCTAACACCTGGAGTTCAGTAAGAGTGTATAGTCTTGAGCATTTATCCTCTGAAATGATGTTGTTTCTGATGGGAAATTTATTAACTCCACTAAAATAAAAAAAGGATTTCAACGATGAAGGAAAGGTATAACCCACCTTCGGAGACAAGACAAAGAACCTCAGTCAATGAAAAACCTCGGTTCAGTTTCCCATAAGGCTAAACACCCAAACTATTCTACTTACGAAATGAGTCAAGTATACAATGTCAATATTCCAAAAATAGAGAAAGAAGCCACCAAAAAATTCTAAAGGAAACGGGTTAGGCTCTCCAAGAGGAAGAGTTGAAATCCAAAAATCTACAAAACATCCTAAAGAAATACTCCTACCAATGGAGGAGGAAAATTATCGGAAGAAGAGGGTTCCTGAATCTCGCCAGGGGTGTACTCCTAGCCTTCTGGTATCTCCAATCGCCATTGTCGTTGATTTCAAGCTTTCCTTCCCAACGATTTTCTATGTGCTATTCCAAGTCGAACAAAGCATAAGTAAAAGAATCATTGAAGTGCAAGTGTCATTCGATTTAGACAGATCTAGTCCAAGTTTCAACGTGACTATAAAATAAGGGATTTGATAGCCAAATTAGATGATAAGATGGTTAATAGAAAAAAGAAGATAATTTTTAGTTTAAATTTATTATCTGCATTTAACATATATTTATTTAGATTGTATTGATGACCAACCTAGATCCATCATAAATCTAGATTTATCAAGTATCCATAGGGATCAAATTTCTTAAGGTGTAATTTTTTTATTATCATTTAATATGAAGGAATTAATGTTTTAGATGATGTCATATGTAAGTACTTAATATATGTGTGTGTGTGTGTGTGTGATGGTGTTTGTAATTGTTTTCTTTTAATTGAGGACTTCATTTTTATTATTGCTAATATGTTTTAATTGAGCCTGTTATCACATACAATTGTTTAGGTTCGCAGGTGACATCCATTAGCGCATCAAGTAGGCAAATGTAGTTACAATGGTAGAATTCCCCTGCACATTTCTATTTGAGGCCATCTCTAAACATAGTTGGATGGTTCCCATAGTTTGCAGGCGGTTAATGTTTTGGCAGAGGCGCTAAAGTAGTTGGCGCACCCAGATCTCAGGTCACGTCCAGATCAACAGTCTCAAATCGTTTTGGGGCTGCAACATGCTCAAGCATTAAGAAGCCTTGAGCGGGCGGAAGTACTAACCATGTTTTTTGTGGGAGGCTACGTGGTGGAAGGGGGTGCGTTTCGGTCCCGAAAGCAGTGTGGGTCTAAACCACTTCCCACGTCCCCAAAATGCACATGTGCATATAATTCCCTATCCAATATCGACAGGTTGTTGCCCGATAGTCATCCCACCATGCTCCAATCCCGAGGAAGGGTCAACCAATGAATGAGGATTGAATTTTGCGTCCACCTGATTACTCAACACCCAATCCATATGCGACAGGTGGTCTTCCGCTATTCATCCAGCCACGCTCCAATCTCGATGAAGATCCAGTTAATGAAGCAGGGACTGGTAGTTGAAACCTTAGCTCAATCCATAAATGGAAAGCATGAAAATTATGATTGAGGAGACAAGACTGTCAACACAAGGTACAACAACAGACGGTTTTCCTGTAGGCCCATACTGAAGCAGGTTTGCATCTAACAGAAGGAAACACTCACAACCTGACAAAAGGTTGCACATATGCAAAGCTTTGATTGATATTTCCAGATCACACTCTTGGCAGTTATGCACTGATCTGAGTATAAGTAGATCAGTTCAATATTTTGTTATGGTCGTCAAATGGTTGAGTAGAGCTCCATATTTTGTAATATTTGATAACAGAGTTGTTCTCTGGTTTTGTATGATACTTTAAACTTTCACATTAATAGAAGTCAACTTATTTCATCTCGTTGTTTAAACTGTGCTGAAACAATCGGGCATGGAGGATCTAATCAAGGGTCATAGTTGTATTGTAATGTAGGTTTGATTATAATGTTGTTGTGACATGTTCCAGTACTTTCCCTTTGTTATCTTATTTCCCCTTATGCTCAAATGCTCGTGCATGGAGGATCCAGACGAGTTGTTGTAGTCGTATGATAATGTAGGTTTGATTATTATGCTACTGTGACATATTTCAGTGTCTGAAAATTGAGTTCAAAAGTGCTATTGAGCTGAGTTTTTCTTCACCAAGCTGCTTGAAAGCCAGATGCCCATGGAAAACTTGTTCACCTCTCTCACTAAGTCTTCCCTTTTCTCACCTTTAAGATCAAATCACTGATTGAAGTTAATGAGGACCTCATTTCCTTATGCATTTCTAGTCGAGTTTCTATGTTAAATCATTCTTGTACTGAGTTTTGTCCATTTGACCTCCACTCATAAACCTACCCCCACAAACATTTTGATGGGTATTGGGCTTATCCTCTTGCAATATAAGGGTGACTCTCAGTGCTAATATTCTTGGCACTGTTTCTGGGGAACAAATTGAAGACATTTCCCTAGGATTGAAGGACAAATAAATTCTGATTTTGAAGGTGCATCAGTAATCAGTACCTTGAAGATTGCAACTTGCACCTGGCGACTCCACTATTTCAGTTGTGGCTCCCAAAGGCATACACATGAGGTCTACTCCATAGCTTCCTCTAGAAACATCTGAATCTAACCCAAAAAATATTATCAAGAAAGGAAATACCTCTCGAGAAGGGATTTCAACTGTTGTACTAGGTGATTTTGGTAATTTACATGATTGTTCCTTTAAAACTCCAGTAGCTGCAACTAATTCTCCTATTATATCATCTGTTGGAGTTTACAAAAGTTTAAATTTTGGAAGTGTTCCTGTTGAACTCCCCCCTTCTAGTTATCATTTATAAGAAAAATTTGACACCCATGTTTCCCTTGATATTGTAAAGTGGTTTAGACCCAGTAGCTTAGAATATTTTCCCACTTAGGGTTTTCCTACTCCTCCTCCTATTAAAGTTGTTGTATCTAAAGAAGGGTAAATTTATTTTTCTTTCAACCCCATATTATTTTCCTCCAACACTCACCTGTTTCCCTTTTCCCCTAGAAGCACAACTCTAGTCCCACCTGTCCAAACTCCTTCTCCACCTGGTTCTCCTACAGTTCACCTCCCAATGGTAGGTGCTAATCCTCTTAGAAACATAATGGATTCTATAGTGGCTGCTAGGTATGTTAATCCGATGAACACCCTCCCAGTTGGAGATTACCTCAAGTACATGCCTAAGTTTATAGGGGAGGAAGACATAACTAAAAAAGAACACCTTTCATCTTTTTACAGTTATGCAAATAATTTTAATATTGAAAATGAAGATGTTTGGTTGAGATTTTTTGTACAGAGCCTTGATGGTGAGGCCAAAAAATGGCTTAGGGGCTTGACTCCTAGATCTATTGATGGGATTGAAGCTTTGGATGATTTATTTTTGAGACACTAGGGGGACAAAAAAGATTTTCTTTATTATATTACAGAGTTTGGATCACTTAAGAGAGAAGAGGTGGAATCTGTTTCAGAATTCTCAAAGATATTTAATAATATGTACAATAAGATTCCAACTGAAATTAAACCTACCGAAACCTCTACAAAGATTACTTATGCTAGTGCTTTTGACCCTGAGTTTTGCCTCATGTTGAGAGAAAGAAGAGTTGCCTCCTTGGCTCATATGCAAGATGCAACCCTTGAAGTAGAGTCCAATATATTGGCAGTTGACAAACTTAGGATTAAGGTTAATAGAGACAGAAAAAAAGGTAGGTTTGAAGCTTCAACCTCTGGTTCCTCTGCTGCCCACCCTCAAGTGGATGAGTTGACAAAACTGGTAAAATCACTTTCTGTAGAAATGGAGAAATTGAAATGCAAGGGGGAACAAGGTTATAGGAACACCCAGAATACTGATAACAAGGGTAATTTCAGAAGACCAAATAATGCCCCTCAGATCATCCGGAGAAATCAAAGAAATAGAGCTAGGGATGATAAACAAATCCAATCCCCTCTCCAAAATAACCTTGTTATTAGTCAAGAAGGAGAGGAAGAATATGCAGATCCCGAGATCCATTGTCTTGGTGACACCTCTTCATCCCCTCATTTAACTCAATATGAAAATGAAGAGGCTCTCATGGACTACCAACTAAATGAGCTAAGCAAGGGAGAAAGGACCAGTAGAAATCCAAATAGATACAACCTCATTTCTAAGAAGAAAGAGGGAAATCCTGACATTCTTGATCAACCTACTAGAACAGAGCATCATGTTAAGGATGTGGCAGCTAGCAGCAAAGAAAAATAGACACAAAACCCACAAGCAGTGGTTAAGAGCCCTATCCCAGAAGTGAAGGAGATTCTGAAGCCTCCCGCCTCTTTTAGCTTTGAGAATGATATTCAAAAGATTAAAATCCCTGTACCTTTTTTAGAGCTAGTTAAGAATGAGGATTTCAAAAGGTACCTCTCCAAAGTACTTCAACTTGGACCTACATATTATTCCACATACTCAGTCAACCTCCAAGATGAAAAACCAGTTTTCATACTCGGGCCTTTGATAGAGGATAGGGATGACTCCTCCCCTCCTCTCTATACCTCATTAAACATTCATGATAAAGTGTTGCACAACTACTTGGTGGATTCAGGGGAATCTCACAATCTCATTCTTAAGACTGTCATGAATGAGCTTGGGTTGGAGGATACAAAAACCTACCATGACCTATACTCATTTGATTCCAGGAAGGTGAAGTGTCTTGGGGTTATCAAAGACTTAGATGTTTCCTTGTTCCAGTTGCCAATGAAAAGTGTGGTCACAGATATTGTGGTGGATGATGTCCCCCCTAAGTTTGGAATGATTTTGTCTAGATCATAGATCCAAATATTAGGAGGGAATTTATAGATAGATCTTTCATATGCCACCATTCCTGTGTTTGGGGGTGAACATAGAAGGCTTTATAAGGAAGCACAACTTGCTTACATTATCAGTGATGAAACAAACCCTACCAACCACCCCATTTTTGCAGTTGATATTGATTTAGGAACCAATATGTTACAACTCATTGATGCTCCTCAAACACCTATTGAAATCAGAAAGAATCCCATCACCTCTTTTGAATACCTTCATCCCAATACCCTTGTTTGGAAAATGTTTTTTGATGGAGCCTATTCTAGGGGGAGTGCTAGTGCTGGGGTAGTTTTCATTTCCCCTACCCAACAGACCATATCTTTGTCTTATAAGATTGAATTTGAAACAACAAACAATGTGGCAGAATATGAGGCTCTTGTTTTGGGTTTGAGAGCTGCCAAAGACATGAAGATTGAGGAGTTGGCATTATTTGGAGATGTTGAGTTGATTGTTCATCAGGTCAGAAATAAGTATTAGGCTAAACACCCCAGGTTAAGGGCCTACACAAATGAAGTTTGGGATCTTGTTGATAGTTTCTTCTTGGATTTTAATATCTCATTTGTTCGAAGAGAAGAGAACACTATGACATATTCCTTGGTTGTTTTGGCAAGTAAGTTCATGGTCCCCTTACCCCCCAAGATTAAGTATGAGGTGGAAGTAAAATACATACCCTCTATTCCTGACAATGTCAAACATTGGAAGGTTTTTGAGGATGATCTTGAGATAAAAAGATTTCTTGAGACTGTGGATGAATTTTTTGATTTGCATATTGATCAGGATCAGGATACTGAAGAAATCCCCCATGTTGATATTTTTTTGAATAAAATTGTTGACCATCATATTGTTCATTTTCCAAGTAACCATATTCCAAAGGGACTTGTCCCCTTGGAGAGATTGTTTGACAGAAATGATGTTGTTGTAAAGGTTAAAAGTTCAACTGAAGATGCTGATGTGACTGAGTGCAATTTAGGAACAGAGGAGGATCCCAAGTATGTCAAATTGTCTAGCAGTTCGTCAGAGGAGAAAAAGGCTAAGTATGTCAATATTTTGAAGGAGTTTGCTGATGTTTTTTCTTGGAAATATCAATATTTAAGGACATATGACACCAACAACATTGAGCATAAGATCCCTTTGAAAAAAGAGGCCAAACTTTTCAGGAAAAAACTTAGACAGATAAATACCATGTTGTTGCTTATTATGGAAAAAGAAGTGAAAAAGATGTTGGATGCCCATAACATCATTCCTTTGAGATATTCAGAGTGGGTGGCTAATTTTTTGCATGTGAGGAAGAAAAATGGGGAAATCATATTATTTGTAGATTTCAGGAATTTGAATAGGAGATCCAAAAAGGATGACTACCTCTTGCTAAAGATGGAGCACATTTTACAGAGAGTGATCGGTTCATCTAGGATGTCCATGATTGATGTATTTTATAGATACAATCAGATCTCTGTCATGCTTGAAGACAAAGAAAATACAACATTCACTACCCCTTGAGGCACATTCATGTATGCTAAAATTCCTTTTGGATTGATGAATGCAGGAGAAACCTTCCAATGAGCCATGGACATTACCTTTGTTGGGGAAAAAGATAAATTTGTAGTCATCTATTTGGATGAAATTACAGTATTCTCAAGGTATGATAAAGAGCATTGTCATCATCTGAAGAAAGTCTTCCTGAAGTGCAGAAGGTTTGGTCTCTCTCTCAATCCTAAGAAATCTTTGTTTGCTACGAAGGAGGGAAAATTATTGGGGCATATTGTGTCAGCGGAAGGGGTAAGAATTGACTCAAGCAAAGTAGAGGCCATATAGGCCTTATATTTTCCCATATCTAAGAAAGAGGTTCAACCTTTCTTGGGTAAAATCAATTTTCTAAGAAGATTCATTTATAATTTTGTTGAGATGGTTAAGCACATTACAACCATGCTTAGAAAAGAAAGTGAGGTGAAGTGGACTACTGAGTCCATAAATTATTTTGGCCAAATCAAAAGGGATTTGAATGAAGCACCTGTTCTCATCAACCCTGACTATTCTAAGGAATTTCTGATATTTTCTTTTTCCTCATCTGATACATTGGTTGTTGTTTTTCTACAGAAAAATACAAAGGGATTAAATAAGCCTATTTCCTTTTTCAATAGAGCATTGAGGGATGCAGAAATGAGATATGATATCATGGAGAAGCAGACATATGCTTTGGTGAAATCCATCAAGGCTTTCAGAATCTATGTTCTGCATTAAAATATTATTGCATATGTCCCCTCAGCCTCAATGAAAGAGATATTGACCCATCCTGATATAGATGGGAAGAGAAGAAAATGGATTGCCAAAATTATGGAGCTCAACCTGGAAATAAATCCCACTAAGATGGTGAAAGGCCAAGGTTCAACCAGGTTACTGGCTGAATCAAATTGCAAGGCTCTGGGGCTTAATTTCATGAACATACATTCAGAAAATCAACAAACTGAGATTGTTAATAAAGACTCTCATGTCAGCCTGAACTTAGCAGAATGAATCTGGTATAAAGACACCATATATTTTCTGCAGAAATTGTGGCCTCCTGATGGTTTGGACAAGAACAAGGTAAGAGATTTGAAGCTCAAAGAAATCAAATATTGTCTCATTGATTAGGTTTTGTATTGGAAGGATCCTCTAGGAGTTTTGTTAAGATGTCTAGACCCACAGGAAGCCCAAAAGGATATGATTGATTTTCATGACAGCTTATGTGGGGGGCATAATTTCTGGAGGACCACAAATTATAAGATCCTCAGAGCTAGGTATTTCTGGACCGACCTTTTTACTGATGTGTGTGCAAAGATAAGAGCTTGTGTCAAATGCCAAAATTTTTCTGGAAAGCAACAACTCAAATCTTTGCCTCTGAAACCTATGGTGGTTTCTGGACCTTTTCAACAATGGGGTCTTGAATTCATTGGAGAAATACACCCATCCTTAAGTGGTCAACACAGGTGGATTTTGACTCCCACTGATTACTTCACCAAATGGATAGAAGCCATTCCTACTAGAAGCTCCTCCCACAAGGTAATCATTAGCTTTCTGGAGGATATCATGTCGAGATTTGGTTGTCCAAGAAGGATTGTTATAGACAATGCCACCTCTTTCATAGATGAACCATTAATCAAGTTCTATGAGCAGTATGGGATTACATTAATCCATTCTACTCCTTACTACCCTTAGGGAAATGGTTTGGCAGAGTCCTCTAACAAGAGCCTCATAAAGATCATCAAAAAATTGTTAAAAGACAACAAGAAAGCTTGGGACTCAAATATGAAATTTGCATTATGGGCTGACAAAGTTACAACAAAGAGGCCACTGGGTTTTCCCCCTTTTCAACTTGTATATGGGGTTGATGCTATATTTCCTACTCAACTTGCCTTGCCTGCGGAAAAATTCCTCCAGGACTACCAAGGAGAACCTGATGAGATGGTCAGGAGGTACAACAACTAGTAGAAGTACAACAACCTAGCAGCTACTTGATAAAGCTCAAGATCACCAACAAAGAATAAAACGAGCCTTTGACAAGTGGAAAAGTAAAGAAGATTTTCAGATAGGCGATTTGGTGATCAAGTGGGATGCCCCCAAGCAAGACAAAGGAAAACATGGTAAATTTGAATCCTTATGGATTGGTCCTTTCAATATTTCTGAAGTATTTTCAAATAACACCTATAAGTTGCAGAGCTTAGAGGATTCTGAAGTTTTGGGTAACCTTATCAATGGGCAATTTCTGAAGATATATTTTGTTTAAGCCATGATTGGCTTTCCACCATTGTAATTACCACTTCCTTTTATTTTCTGTTGAATACGAGACTCCATGACCCAAAGGCTAAGGCATTGGAACTACACGTTCTTGGCAGCTCGCAGGGAGCGTGCTATCCCTTGTGGCGCCAATGTTATCACATATAATTGTTCAAGTTTGCAGGTGACAACCATCAGTGCATCAAGCAGGAAAATGCAGTTCCAATGGCAAAATTCCCCTGCACATTTCTATTCAAGCCCATCTCTAAACACAATTGGAGGGTTCCCATAGTTTGCAGATGATTAATGTTTTGGCAGAGGCGCTAAAGTAGTCGGTGCGCCCAGATCTCATGTCCCGTCCAGATCAACGGTCTCAAATTGTTTCAGGGCCGCAACATGCTCAGGCATTAAAAATCCTTGAGTGGGCGGAAGTACTAATGATTTTTTTTGCGGGAGGCTACGTGGAGGAAGGGGTTACGTTTTATGCCCGAAAGCGGTGTGGGTCCAAACCACTTCCCGCGGCCCCAAAATGTACATGCGCATATAATTCCCTATCCAATATTGATAGGTGGTTGCCCGATAGTTATCCTACTGTGCTCCCATCCCGAGGAAGGGTTAGCCAATGAACGAGGATTGAATTTTGCGGCCACCTTCTAACTCAACGCCCAATCCAATTGCGATATGTGGTCTTCTGCTAGTCGTCTAGACACACTCCAATCCCGATCAAGATCCAGTTAATGAAGCAGGGACTGGTAGCTGAAACCTTAACTCAGTCCATAAATGGAAAGAATGAAAATTATGGCTGAGGAGACAGGAGTGTTAGCACGAGGTATAACAACAGACGGTTTTTCTGCAGGCCCATACTAAAGTAGGTTTGTGTCTGACAGAAGGAAACAGACACAACTTGACAGAAGGTTGCATAGACGCAAAGATTTGATTGAGATTGTCATATCACACTCCCGGCAGTTATGGACTAATCTAAGTATAAGTAGATCAGTTCAATATTTTGTTATGGTCATCAAATGGTTGAGAAAATCTCCCTATTTTGTAATATTTGATAACAAAGTTGTTCTCTAGTTTTGTATGATACTTGATACTTTCGCATTAATAGAATTCATCTTCTTTCATCTCGTTGTTTAAACTGTGATGAAACACTCGAGCATGGAGGATCTAGTCGAGGGTCGTAGTTGTATTGTAATGTAGGTTTGATTATAATGTTGTTGTGACATGTTCTAGTACTTTCCCTTTGTTATCTTATTTCCCATTATGTTGAAATGCTCATGCATGGAGGATCTATATGAGTTGTTGTAGTCATATGATAATGTAGATTTTATTATTATGCTACTGTGACATATTTCAGTGTCTGAAACTTAAGTTCAAGAGTGCTCTTGATCTAATTTTTTCTTCACCAAGTTGCCTGAAAGCCGGATGCCCATGGCAAACTTGTTCACCTCTCTCACTAAGTCTTCCCTCTTCTCACCTTTAAGCTCAAATCACTGATTGAAGCTAATGAGGACCTCATTTCCCTATGCATTTCTAGTCCAGTTTATGTGTTAAATCATTCTTGTACTGAGTTTTGTCCATTTAACATCCACTCATAAACCTGCCTTCGCAAACATTTTGATGGGTACTGGCCTTATCCTCTTGCAATCTGAGGGTGACTCTCAGTGCTAATAGATCCCACTTTAATTTTTTAATGTAACCTTATCTAACATAATACTAACGTGACAACATCTCCCTCATCACTACTCTCGGTGCAATAACATCGAATAATTGAATAATTAGGCAAACACTAAAGTCAAATAACAAATCTAGATCTTTGAATCATGGTAATATAGTTTTTTTTTGCTTATAAAAGCAACCCAAAAAAATGCCATCAAAACATTTTTGTTGGGCGTTGAAAATTTTTCATCATAAGCTTTTGATGTTAAAACTAGAAATGGTTGTAGAATGAACACTATTAAAAAAGAAATATAATATGAGTGAAAAGTCGCCATATCAACCATGGCTAAAATAGATCACAAACTTTATTATGTTAGTGTTCCTAGGATCATCACTAAAATTATTATATATAACCAGATAAAATAATTGTTATTTATATTTACATCACTTAAAAATAAACAATGTTAATACTAAAATAATAGAGTTAAATAACTCTATCTCAAATCCAAGACCAAATATCTAGGAACACGTGTGAAACGATATGAACAAAAATATATACAAAAGATGACCTTAATGACATCTTGAGGCATCATCTTAACTTTACTCTTGGGGCATTACCATCCCTAACTTTTTTATATCATCTTGGTTTTCCATGTATCATGCAAATTCTTAGATCATCTGGCAACCTTTTTTCCACGCTTTTAATAAACTAAATTTTCATTGTGTCTAAGAAGAAATATGGAAAATTTTCATTGTGTGAAAGAGGGAATATGGAAAATTTTCATTATACCTAAGAGGAAACATGGGAAAAATAGAAATTGAGGGTACTATGTCCTTGTATATATGACCACAATGTTTGACTCATATGTATCTAGTACAATGGTCATCACATCCTCTATCCACTCATTACTCTTCACAAGATTTAGTGTCTTCAACCACAATAATCTTTCCTTGTTTCCATAATATTTATCATTACTTCCTCCATATCTCTGGAGCAATTCTCCTAGAAATAATGTTTGGTCATCATTGCCCATTTGTTTCCACTTCCCTTCCCATTTGTGAGTAACATTAAAATTATTTTTCAATTTCAACATGTCAAACAACAAAAATAACTACTCCTTTACACTCACTAGGTTGAAAAATACAATCACCTTCTCATTGAAAGAGGGAATATCTAATATATTCAAAGCATTGCCAAAATTCACTTTGAGAGGAATGCATGCGACCAAGATTAAATCACACACTCACTACAAGAAAACCATGCATGTGTTGAACAAAGAGAAGGATTGAGGCACAAGTTGCATGTATTATTTCAAGTATGCTTTCTTCATTGACTTGAGGCAAATCTAGGCAAACGATCATCTAGGCAGTGTCAAGAGAGCTCTAGGTCAAAAGTGGAGTCATAAATCTATACAACCATGAGGATAGATGGTCAAATTTGTGTTGAACACCATAACCATTATTGAAATTATTGAAAATTGACAAACATCATCCTTTATTTGTAAATTTTGGGCAACAATTACCAACCTCTTCATGAAATGGACTTGAAATTTTGTAAAATGAGTATATTTTCCTTGCACTTTAAACTCGTAAAACAATTAAAAAGGATTGAGGATTGCACCCTTTAGGAATTGGATTGCAAGACTTGAAATCCTTAACTAAAGGAGAAATAAATTGCATCTAAAAGTCATGCTCATTTTTTTGTGGTCAAACTCGTGGAATTAGGTGTTAGTGCCACATGTCTATGTTATAGAATGTCATTGATTATAAGTTGAGTTAGTAAACTTTTAAACAAAATAAGTGTCTATCACTTTTGGAAAGGTTGCAAGGACAACGATATTTTTTTAGAATTAGGGTCTTAAAGTATTGTAAAGATTTGTAGGATACACACATCAATTGCTCACTTGAGGAGAGAGCATGGTTGTCTTCTAGTTCAATATTATGTGTGTCATGTTATATCAGTAATTGTTGATGATGTAATATTTTGGAATATGAAATGGCATGGCTCAATGTTTCATTATTTTCAATTTTTTAGTTTGTTTATACTAATTATGATGGATTATCGAGCATTTCAACCTTTCTTGCAATGAAAACGGTAATTTAGACTTCAAAATATGGAAAGAAAAAAATCAGACTTTATTTCGAGAATCTGTTCAAAGGTTTAGACACCTTGCAACCTAATACATAAACAATTCTAATGCACATATATGAATGCATTTTGTATGCTAGTTAAAATAGACCACTGAATGTTAGACCTTTATTTTTATATTAATTTAGAGTATTTTATATCTGATTTTAACCATTATTTAATTTATTATATATATTAATACTATATTTTTTTATTTATTTTTATCTTTCCACATATATTATAATACAAATTATTATTTTCATAATATTCAATATCTTTCCACATATATTATAATACAAATTATTATTGTCATAATATTCAATATTACACTTTTTACTTTTTACTGTATTTTGTTGTTTCAATTTGCTTAGGGAAGTATCAAAAACTAAACTAAGTTACCTGTAGTTCTTGTTCTAAATGTTATTAAAAAAAAATTGTAAGTAAAAGAAAATATTTGAATTAAAACGTTACATAAAAATTATGTCTTTCTATGCAAGGTCACTCACGTCAAATGTTTGTTTAGATTAATTCACGTTGGAGGTCGAGGTGAAAATTTCAAGTTCCCTCGTATGTTTTGAACGAGGAAAAAATAAATAAATATTTTAATAATATTTGATTTGTTTAAATGTTCTATGAAATTATTTTTTTTCTGGTGATATTTTTGGGGTACATTTGTTTGAAATTTCACGAGAAATTGTTAGATTTATAGATTTGAGTAATTATTTCTATATAATTTAAATGTCCCTCAAGAAATTTTCAGCATGCTAAATCTATTTTACATTCAAAAATGAATTTTAAATAACAAAAAATAGATAGTGATTTTACAAATTTATATCACCATATTCCTATGAAAAAACCATTTCATAAAACAATTAAACCACTCCTTTTAAAATTATATTAACCAAAACATATAATGTTGGGATTTGCGTTTTCATACTTCAACCGATTATTATGCTTCGTCCAGAGTAGCGGTGAGTCGTGACTTCCTAGGGAGTCCACTGAAGAGAAAAATATGTGAGTTAGGGATGTAGCTCACATGGTAGAGCGCTCGCTTTGCATGCGAGAGATACGGGGTTTGATACCCTGCATCTCCATTTCACAAATGTTTCCTTTTTCTTTGAATGATAATCTCCATTTCATAAATACTACCTTTTGCTTTCAAAATCTGATCCAACAGACAAACTAACAAACAAAATGAAAACAATTAGAAGCATTAGAGAAATTCAAATGAATTTCTGGAACGATGATTTGTATCGAGTCTCTTAACTTGTATTATAAGTATGAATGAACTCAAAAAAATATAAACATATTAGTTTTTGGCTTTATCTAATAATAAACATATTAGTTTTGGGCGTTATATAACTATTTTATGAAAAGGTTTTTTTCGCTGAAATACCTTGGGGTACTTGGACAAATCTATGGATCTAACAATTTCTCGTAGAATTTTGGAAAAATATCCTCTGAAAAATTGCTCTAAAAAAATCATTTCCTAAAACATTTAGACTAAGACCATCGTTTAAATGCATCATCAAAAACCTCATCAAGACTATACACAACTGAGTTAGATCAACACAAAGCAAGCATGGTAATATTTTTTATTCAAAATTTTATTGAAATTGATAAAAAGAAATCAGATTAAGTTGCACTCCATCTACATTTGGAATCAAACTAAGTTACAAGTGGGTTCCTATAAGAAAGGACACTCCATCATGGTTGGGATTTTGCCTTGCATGATTGAGTTGTAGTATAGGAATACACAACTAAAATACTTAAGTGTGCAAGTAACACGATGCCAATTCCACTTATTTGCATTAGTTTATTATAATGTGTATTGGAGTTCATCGGCTGAACAATTTCTCTAACAGAAACCAGAAATGCTCGAAGAAGAGGTGCTCGGATATGCCCTCTATTAAAAAAAAAAAAGTCATTAGGCTTGCATAACTGTAGCTTGAGTTATTTTGTTTCACTAAATAGATTCTGAACATCCGCATTACATACCAAATTGGATACAAAGGACAGGTGGACACCTGAGCTATGTTAATAGCCATGTGTCATGTCATGTTAGCTAAATGCCACATCAACAAAGGCAACGTTATTCAAAAACAAATATGGAGCCAAAAATTGCATGAATGACATTCATATATAATATAGGTTATAGATGAACCACTTTAAACACATAGTTAATCTTGAAAAATGATACTTCATAGTTATAATCATGTTATTTTATGACTTTTATCGGGTTATATATGGAGTTAAATGGATATCTAATGTGCTTAAATGTGTATGTAATATGGTTCAACCTAATAAGAGGCCACACATGGGTCCCTTATTAAAGGTTTTATATAAAAGGGGATCTACTTGTGAGTACCCCATTAAGCTCAACCCATCCCCTCCACACACATACACATTTAATCATATAACACACCTAACCCCCTAACCCTTCCTTAGGTTGGTGGGGTGTCAAAATTTCCTCTTATATATCCATTACTCTAACTTTATCTTGAGCTCATGAGCCAATTCTACTCCCTCCTCAAGAGATTTCCAATGACTATAATCATGCTCAAATCCAAGCTCCAGGAAGAAAGTTATGCCTCCTTTAAGATTCCTTGGGAATTTCCTATGATGATGTCACTAGTGTTGTGTCACCTCCACATGGAACCCCTTCATGTCATCGGTGTGTTGGCATCCACGTGGGTCTATCCCTCACTTACCAGCTAATGTATCCTGCTATCAATCCATCAAACACAAAGGGCATCAAGTTTTCATGCCCACATCACTATCGGAATACCCTTCATCGAAAAACCCCTATTGGAGACTCAGGTTGCAAAACTTCATGATCCTGTCTGAAGTCCAAGCTTTGATACACTGTCGAACATCCCTTATTGGACCTTTCTTTTATGAGACAAATCAACTTGTTTGCACACCTTCCAAAATCTGAAGTCTGAAAGCACTATTGGACTTCTTCAGTCGGCTTCCACCATCAGGGAACCTTCCTAAATGTGTCCTCTTAAAAATGACCTTCTAAAAAGATCCAATAGCTGACAGATTCCCAATCCGATGGCCCATGTATTGTGGAATCCCCAACCCGCTTGATAGTTAATGAGAAAAACAAGCTCCGACCAATTTTCAATGGACAAGCTCTACCACCAAATCAACGACTCAGATCTTGTTGGTCCATCTCTTCGAAAAATTGAGGGTTCTCTCCCACTTGGGCTCACGCCTTCGGGATTTCTCCCTGTGGGAAGCTCCAACCATGTCAACCTTGTAGATCGTTATGAAACTTGCCTTCTAATCGGCCTTTGGGTTTGCAAGCTCATCTTGACTTTACCACTAGAGGACACCTGTCCCCCTATATGTGTCACTAGCCACGAGACAACTTCCGATATGCCTACCCTTGTTGATGTGCCCCTTGACATGGCACGCCCACTCAACATGTTAATGTGGCATCCTACACACTCTGGGTCCCTTCCGAGGCAACTTTCTCATTCGAAAGATCAGATGGTTGACTAGCTCATCATTCAACGACCTAGATCCATTTGGGTTCCTACACCAACACGTTATTTATTCAACCACTAGCTCGACAGATATGACGGTCCAGATCCATCTGGGTGTGATCTAATGCATCCTTCTCATTTAGGCTTGTGCCCCATGACCTATTCAAGCTTAACACACCCATACATCTTCCCATAGTTCACATCCCGTGTCAACATGCTTCCCATGAGTTCTAACGGTTTGGACTGACTGAGATCAATGTTCCAAATCCTCGCGATCACCCAACCCTGCTCAGTTTTTAACCAACACATTACTTAGCATGTCCTTTGGCTAGATGGATCTGATGACCTAGATCTATTCTTTTGAGCATCGATGGCTCTTGTCGATCCCAGGTTTGTGCTTGCAATATTTTCTAATAGGATTCACACTTTGTGATTCTCAGTTCCTCCATAGCTCTCAACCCATGGACCAATTATATTCCATCTCCATAGACTCTTTCTGCAGATTCTATTCTCGCAAACCATTCTCTCTGTGAAATTCATCCCGTGAGCCTGCTTCCAAGCACCAATCATTGACAGACGGTGGAGATCCGATATTTTTCCCAACGCATAGTTCAGATTCATTCTTGAAACTTAGTTGATTTTCTTTCTTTCCCTCATTAATTTATCAAGGCTCGAACAACCTGGTTATTCGTGGTTCCTAAGACAGGGGTTCTACATAGTCTAGGATCCCATGGTAGGGTCTCGCCCTTGCGGTTCCATCATAATATTTCACATTTAACTTCACACTTGGGAAAACCAATTAAATGGGACTTCGAGTTTCTGCGAGATCTTTCAACCCACACACTGAGATTTCTAGCCGTAAGGCACTTCTATCACAGAATGAAAGGAACACTTGTTCCTAGTTTCCAACATTGAGTCTCAAGGAGATTGTACAGGGCTAACCTCTATATAGATCTTGGCCATTGCCAAGACTAAAAACATGGGTGAATTCATGGGAAAACTATAGAATTTCAGAGTGAACAATCTCTTTCACTCAACTTCAGCCAACCTTAGATATTTAACCATGAACCTATAGGCCATCTACCTATGCATTCAAAATAAGATAGCTAATCATGGAGAAAATGTTCATTACATAGGAAATATGAAATCATATATTCATTTAATTTCTCATAAAATTATAGATCCGATTTCCTTCTTAGAGAAAAATCAATGAATGATGAATAATTATTATACAGGAAATGCAGGGCACACACTCTGTCCCTTCTCCTTTATATGTTCCTACACATATCATATAGTTTCATCAAATGTACAAGCTTACAGGATTACCTAACCTTTTATAGATATTACAAAGCATAAAATATAATACAAGTGAGACTTATCTATTCAATTGTCCACCAACACAACTGACCGTCGGTGAGCACTTTTCCATCAAACATAGAATCAGATGTATTATTCCTCTCTACAATCTGGACACCCTCGTGTCATGCCATGATACCACCAGGGAATTCCTCAAACTCTTAGATCAATTCAGACGTAAAGGCCATTCTCCTTCACCATTACCACTGGTTGAAAACCCTCTATACCCAACTTGCCTAGGGCCTCCACAACTTTACCAGATGCCTTCCCAATTGGATTTTCTCTACACAAGGGAGTCCCTTCACGGATACCACCATCCCTCAACGCTCTCCTCTTCCAGTGTCGGTTTCTATCCAACAAGCATCAACCTGTGAACCTCTTAGCTCAAGTTAGGTTTGATTTTCAAACCAGTCACACACAAGATATTCTTGCTTTGATTCCCATCCATCTACTCTGCATCTTCCTCTTTGTCTTACTCATGGATTCCTCCACATTTATGTCCAGGCATTTATTTTCTTCTCATGGGTCCTTGCTACCCAATCCTACTTTGTTTCTTCTCTTGCACAAGCTTTTCCTCTATTGCATGAGCTCTCTCAACACAAGTGCAACACCCTCCTAGTGTTCTTTTCTTTGTTCTATGGCTCATGAACCACTTGTGCAACTTTTTCACATGTTCCTCTCATGCACGTACCCATGCATTCTCGTGCTTCTCCCATAAGCTTCCTTAGTTTTCCTTGTGTTGCTAGGGTGTTCCATGATTCCCCATGGACATACCATCCTCACTCTTATGTATTTACATTGGGATTTACTTCCTCAGCTACCAACTGTACATTTCTTTAATATTTGACTTCAACTTCAAACTAAAGGGAAATTATGGGTATTTCCCCAATACAGTTCAATAAAGTGGGTTAGGGTTCTTTAACATATAAATCCCCTCTCTATACCCCCTCACTAATTCCTCTTGTGATATCATGACTAATTTTGGTGCTCCACTCATCAATCAATTGTGTGACATATTTTATTAAACAAATAATACATTTATAATGTTTATATGTCATGACATCACAAACATTATTCATGATTAATTACATATAATCAGAAAATTAAAAATGAAGTGTTACAAATCCCATCCATAGAAATTTTGTGAATCATAATATACAAAAATGATACATTCAAAAGTAAAATGAGAAAATAAGGCTATAGATTCCACTTGCTTTGCATGCGAGTGTTACAAGGTTTGATACGTAACAAATTTCCTCACCTATGAAATGAAATTAATAACAAACCTATGTGTCCAAAAGTCTTTTTAAACATTTTGCAAACATTCATGAAATAAAAATTAAAAAATCAAATCAAAGTTAGAGGTCCAAATGTAGATGCATCATTTCAAGAGTTCATTACACCATGAATAAAAAAATGTATGTGTTTCCAATGATAAACTCATGAAAACAACTTATATATCAATATATGTCTTTGCATTCTTTGCATTACAACTTTGTGCTTAATGAGAAATGCATGTGTTTCCAGTGATAATCTCATGAAAACAATTTTTGAAACCTAAAAAAAATTACAAGTATGCTTTTAAAAAAAACTAAACTTGCAACATTTTCAAAACTATGACCTTAACAATCAATTTTGTTGTAATCAAAATTGTCAAGATGAACTCTCGAATCAAAAAGTTGTACTACTAATAGTTCTCATTTTGGATGGGCTTAAAATTGCAACATTTTTCAAACCGTGACCTATAAAATCGTCATCAGTGCAAACAAAACCATAAAAACATAGTTACCAATTTGATGAGAACTCTCCACAATTCTCTATTTTTTAGAGGTTGCATTTAGTGGTTGTTTTTCCTCTCATTTCAAAAAGTGGTGTTATCATTAGCACCCATTTTTTTATTGAAGTTAAAATTACAAAATTTTGCAACTATGATATGTAATGTTGCAAACAAAAACTACAAAGTTGACCCTCGAATAAAAAATAGGTGCTCTCAATAACACCCTTTTTTTAATGGTTAAAATTACAAATCGTTTGAAACCATGACCTTAACAAAAGATACCTTTATGAACAAAAACTTTAAAATTGACTCAAATCAAAAAATGGATCTACTACTAACACCCCCTTTTTATTTTTAGATTAAAATTACAACATGTTTGATACATTGACCTAATAATTGTTGTCACTGTTAACTAAAACCTCTATATCAACGCTTGAACCAAAACATGGTGCTATCAACACTTTCTTCTTTTCTATTTTAGACTTAAATTTGAAAAATTAAAGATAAAATGATTTTTTTTAATGAACATTTAAATAAAATAAAAAATAAAAGTAAAAATTGTTTTTAAAAAACTTAAATTTGAAAAATTAAAGATAAAATGATTTTTTTTAATGAACATTTAAATAAAATAAAAAATAAAAGTAAAAATTGTTTTTAAAAAAAATATTTTTTAAAGTAAAAATGTTTTTTAAGAGAATATTTTTTTTAAATAACAATTTAAAAGAAAACATAAATTTTTAAATGAGATTTTTTTTAAAAACAAGAATTAAAAAATATTATTTTAAAATAAAATTAGAAAAATATATACAAAATATTATTATAAATAAATAAACATTTAAAAAATTAAAATAACCTTATTTAAAAAATAAAACCTAAATAATTGATATATAAAATTAAAAAAAAAAAACCATATTAATAATTTTTTTAATTGAAGCAACATATTTAAAATGAAAAAAAAAAAAAATGCTCGTTAGAGTGGCTAACCACTCCTTCAAGCGGTGGGAGGGGGCACAACTCCCATCCCCATGGCCACATTCAAAGTGGTGTCTTTGGATGTGACTATGGGGGTGGGGTCGGCTTCCCTCCCTCCTGTTGCTCAAAGGAGCGACCAATGGATTTTTCAAGCGAGGGGAGTGGGGGTTTATTTAAATTCTTTATTTAAATTTTATTTAATATTTGTTTTATTTATTTACTTTTATTTGGCTTAATATTTATTTATTTTTAATTTTTTTTTTTTTTAATTGTATATATTTTGTATTTTTATTTCTACTTTTTGTGTTTTAACATTAATATTTTGATTTTATTATTATTATTATTATTTATTTTTTTAAGAAAACATATTTTTTGGGTTTTTTTTTTTACTTTTTTCTTTATTTATGTTTTTTTTTCTTTTACAATTTTTTTGCAACAACAATATACCTTTGGGATGTGGTTTCTAAAATGTTGCAATTTTAAGTCTAAAAAAATGGGTGTCACTTATACCATTTATTTTCCATTTAGGGGTTAATATTAAGATTTTGGTTCTAATGGTATTAGTTTTCAAAGCCACATTTTTAAAAAAATTGTAATTTTATCCCTGTAAAAAAGGGGGTGCTACTAGAAACACCACTTTTCGATTCAAGGGTTGATTTTAAGATTTTGGTTGTGTTATCGCTCAGTTTGTAGTTTAGGTCAAGTAGCTGAAGGATAAGGGTCAAACTGGTGAAACAGGGACCTACCCCACCCAATGTCACCACAATGGGGAGATCCTTTCTATTTAGGGTGGCTAAGCCCAAGGGAGACGTCCCTGGCAATCTGGGGTTTTGAAAGGAAAAGGCTTAAAGGATTAAGGCTAGTTTCCCCTTCACAAATTACCGCCAAGAAGATAGTCAAATGAAGAAAAACCACAGAAAAGAGGCACTTGCTTGCGAGACAAGACAACAATGACACTAGTACATGCAATAGTGGTTAACACTTCATTAATTAATGACTATCAATATTTAATGTACATGAGCATAAACAATAGTAAATATTGACGAAGTCAATGTTTGCAATAATGACAATGGCATATAATCTTACTTGTCAATAAACACTGAATAATATAGCATCTAATGGAAATAATCAATCCTTAAATTAATCAATGCATTAAATATCATTAATTGCTCATATATAAGAAGTTGTTGCGTCAGGTATGTTAGAGATGACGCCAGCTTCTTCTAGGGTTAGTATGATAGACAAGAAGGTCAACGTTTTGCAATTTAGCCAATGAAAATCACCAATATATCAATGTCTATCACTCGATGACCAAGCCACAGTATTTTTTATCAACTAAGAGCTTAATAAAGGCATGACGTCATCATTTTCTGCTAGGTTAGAAGACATTAGGGTTAGTTAGGGTTTCAGATTTGAGAGTTTTGAAAGATTGTTTTTGCACAACAAAGCTCAACGTTGGAGAGAAAAACCAGTGCCTTAGGGTATTATGGAGTCAAAAGTAAGGGCAAGATCTCAGGAGGATCAAAATTTAAAGACTAGAGAGTTAGGTTCTGTGGTGCTGCAATGGCAGGGCCCTAGAATCAAAACCCTAAGGGAAGGAGGCTCATTCTGGTGTTGCTTAAGCAAGGCCTCATGCTCCTTCCTCTTTCTTTAAATATTCTTGGCAAAACGGCTAGCTTTGAGGTACAAGTCTAAGGGAGAAAAGTGTTGCGGGAGCAAGGCTCTTCAAACCCTAAAAGTTAAAACCCTAGGTGTAGAGTCAACTAGGCCTAGGGCGTCACCTTTATTCAACCTATACTTAAATACTAACTCAGAAAAAGGATGATTAGTGTAGAAACGACTAGGCTATATCTTCCTTAATCAATGGCTAAAACAAGTTTCTCTAGCATGGGGACATATAGCAAGGACCTACTTGTGTGCTTGCTACCTAGGGTTTCAAGATTAAGCAATATAATAGCAATGTAATAGTAAATGTAAG
>ML780184.1:206142-226655 GCA_009831015.1 Picea engelmannii | reverse complement strand
AGGTTGGTGCTTGTTTACAAGATGAGTCTTGTTATGAGGGTTGGATTCCTTACATCTCAGTTGGATCAGAGATCAACAAGCTGGGTCTTGTTATGAAGGTTTGATTCATCAATTCTCAATTGGATCTGAGAACTACAAGTTGGGTCTTGTATCAGAGAGTTGGATCTCTCATATTCAGTTAAAGTTGAAGATATTAAAGGATTTATTTTATTTGTATTCATTCAAGCTAAATAAATAAAAGAAAGATATTTTATCTACTTCATATGTTTGTGTTACACATGTTATGAATACTTAATTGATATGCATATATCTTATTCAGTTAATTCAGTTAATATATGAAAGTGTGAAAAGAAGTCAAAAGTTTCAGATGTTGATTCACCCCCCTCTTAGTGTCAGTGTGTGTTTCGACAATTGGTATCAGAGTCAGTAGCTTCAGCACAGTTTCAACACTGGAAGGTAGATTATGAAGAAATGGGTGTACAAATGACTCTCTCCACAAATGAACTCCCCTTATTTGATGGAGCAGACTACTCTTCATGGAGGGAAGGAATGAAATGCTATATGAAGTAAAGAGTATCTAGTGTTTGGGATTCAGTAGTATCTAAACCTTGGTACTCAACTACCTCAAAGAAAAAATCCAAAACTGCAAAAGAAGCAAAGAAAAGAATTCAATATCATTAAAGGCAATCCAGAATGGACTGCCAAACCAAGTCAAAGAAAAGATGGTACATTGCACCTTTGCTAAAGTACTATGGCTCAAGTTAGAGAATTCTTATCAAAATAAAGAAAAAAACAAAAAAATGGAGAATTCCAATCAGTTTATAGAACAAAACAAAGAAACAGAGAAATCCAATCAGATTAAAGAACAAAACTCAGAAATGGAGAAATCAAATCAGATTGAAGAAAAAAATATAGATAAAGAGAATTTTGATAAGAATAAAGAACAAAATATAGAATAGGAAAATTCCATCAAAGAATTGATGCAAACCCCAATCATCAACAAAGAATACTACTACTTCAAGGAATTGATGAATACCTCAGTGTTATATCCCTAAAATTCCCTACTCATGCATACATGGCATTGGCCCTCTTACTTGCATAATTTTCCAAATCATTTTTTAGGAGATCTACTTAAAAAACCAATTTTTAGAGCATGTACACGCTTTGCACCACTACAACCCATGTACATATGCTTGTTGCATGCTAGACAACCAGCGTACATATGCTTGTTGCACAATACACAACCCACGTATACCTCCAAAAGTTGCAAAACTTAAAAAATTGTAAGGAATTCGATGTAATTCACAGGCTATTGGAGGTTTCCAAACCAATTCACTTGCTATAACCCGTCCCCCAACTGAATAACCATCCTTTTGTCATATAAAAGGAGATTTTGGGGTCTCATTTCACAACTAATCATAAGAATAGTGAAACTATGCCCAATTTCACTTCCGTTCCTTGCCCACGCATTTGCTACCTTTTGTGAGTTACTACCTTAGCACTCCCTCTTCAGCCCTTTTTCTTCCATCCAATCCATTCCATTTCCTTGAGGTGATAAGTAGATTGTGAGAAGAGGCTTATTGAAGTTACACTTGGAGAATTGTAAAGAGGAGCTCGAACTAGGTTTGCGGAATGGTGGACGACAAGGATTGTAAGTTTCAGTATTTGTTTGATGAATAAAAGAATCTCTTTTCCCTATCCCAAATGATGATGTTCTGTGTATTTTCTTTGATTTATACATAGAATTTGATATCTAGCCCTAATTCATGAATAGAAATAGCATGCTTGTAGTCCTTTTTTTCCTAGACACAGGTCAGCCTTGGGAGGAGACTTGCAGTCTTTGGAGCTACATAACTTGAGGAGATCATCACCAAACATGGGATAAAAGGTACATTTACCGATCTTCTCTTCTATTTCTTTATGTTCATTTATTTTGGTATGTTTGGGGTTGTGTAGAAACTAGGTTGACTTTTAGATGGTCATTTGCTCTGTCTATATCTTAAACTCTAGTATAGTTATGGGGGTATTTTCCCGCTAGCAGAACTCCTGACCATACTGGGGATCTGTCTAGGGTTTTTAGGGAGGTTTTTCAGTTGATTGATTGGATTTTGTTTGCCTTTAGAGTTTCAATCAAGTTTACTAAGTCTTTTTAGGGTTTTTGGTCACCTGCAAGGTGCATACCAGCCTTACCTGCCCTGTAATTTTGCCTTATCTTTTTATTTTTGAAAAGTATCAAAGGTGTATGCACCCTGTTTTGGGTCAACCCACGTACATACACACTCTACACAGTAGACAACCCACATACATATGTAGGTTGTTGATGAAACAACCCGCGTCTCTGTTTCATGAAAGTATTTTTTAATAAAGAGAGAGTTTGTCTCTTTCCTGATAGAATTTCAGACTTCTCAAGACTTTCTTGAATCAATCAGAATCTTTGTCTGTGGCCATAGCTTGGGTTGAATATTCATTTTACTTGTTCCTTAGTCTTCTTGTGTTTGTCCTAAAAGGTTTAGAGCGAGCTATCAATTTTTAGATTTGCCTTGTGATTTCTTGATTGAATCCCTGCGATCCGCAATGGGATTAGGGCCTTTATCATTGTTGTTTTCAGTTTTCTCTTTGTCCCTGTTTCTTTCTTTGAAAAAACAAAAAAAAGTTTTTACTTTAGTTTTTTCTTGTTAGAGCAGTTCGAAAATTAAAAAAAAGAGAATTTATTTTCTTGCATTTAGTTTGGTAAATTAGTCAAGGTTGTTATTTGCAAAAGAAAAAAAGAGTCTTCATTTCAAAGTTCTTTTTGATTTACTGAAGTATAAGTAGTTTGTAGTCAAACGAAAGCAAGGTTTAGGATTTCTTCATTTACAAGATCTTGAAATATCAATTAGAAAAGTTGAATTTACAAAGAGTTGTTTACAAGATTTTCTTTTAATTTCGAAGTATCTTTTTCTTTAAAATGATTTAAGGTTCTCTTCCTTATTCGTCTCTTCATAACACCACCAGTTTCACTACCACACCTCTTGCATAAATCAAGCCTTAAAATTAATGCTTAATCTAAAAATTATTAGACTTTTGTTTGTAGGGTTCACTGACTAGTTTAGGGTTTTAGGGCCTTGAATTAGGTGTGAAGAGGAAACTCTTCAAGGACACTTTAAAACAAACATTGGAGTCTAAGATAGGGAGTGATTTAAGTCCATTGTCATAAGAGTTAGAAGGGACCCCCCTCTAACACAAGGGATAAACATGAGGTCGCGTGAGGAAAGACAAAGGAGATAACCCTTCCAAAGTTGGACTGAACGTAGTGGGGATTGTATATTGAGGGTCTTTCTCGGGAACAATACTGATCAAATTTTCCTATAGAGCTTCGTGGACCTCGAATCCATTCAAGATCTTCAATTGTCTTCTGGACCACTTGATTTCGATACCCTTGAAGGGCTTAAGACTTGTTATCCTGCTCATTACGATCTGCCTAACTGTCAATTGTACCCGCATGGTAATCAATTGTGAGATGGAAACATAGTTGCTGATATTTTGTGGACTCACACAGGTGACTATGGGGGTATACTGCGGTACCTAGGGCGGACGTCGAATCGCGCTTCGCAGAGTATACCCAGAGGGTGCTTTCGTGTTCGATTTGCACTTACACCTGTCAGTTTCTCTAGTGTCGATTGGCGTAACCATCCTTCCCACTAGTTAGTCGAATGCTTGATTTATCTTTAGGAAAATTTTAGTGTGTGTTTTGTGTTCTACGCTAGTCAAGCCTTACTATGTCATTTGATCATTTCACAAAGTGGAAGATCAACAGATCCGTCAGTCGTGAAGGCTTCAGGGTCTGTCATCGGTTCCTCTGGAGATGCCTCCGCCACCGTTAAGGTGAAGAATTGATCAAGAAGGGTCGTTCAAAGTGACCAAACCACAAGAAATCGTGCCCAAGCCTGCTCTGCGAGGATACTTTTCGGTTCTGGAGGAATCCACCATCTTTGACCTTGAAACTAAAGGTTTCAGGCTAGCCAATCCTTCGATTACCGACTTGTTGACACCGATCTTGATTTAGAGTGTCCCTCCCTAGGTGACATATTCTAAGCGCCAGCTAGTTCTACGAGCGAAAATGGAAGAGAATGTTGCTACTTCGTCCAGGAGTCCCTGTTAGCACTGAGAGTCACCCTCCAACTACAAGAGGATAAGCCCAGTACCCAAAAAATGTAAATGTATTGGAATGGTTTGAGTAGGTGGATCAATAAGACTATAGATAGAGGTAAATACAATAGAAGTAATTGTAGATCAGGTCGTGACCGTTGGGTTATGGAGTCATAAGTATCGTTAATAATGAAGGCATTTAAACTACCTATCAGACAAAATGATTTATGTGGTGATGAGGATAAAGAAGACAAGAACTTTCTGAGTGATGAACCATGAAAAATGGGAAAGATGATAATAGATACTCTACCGCATCAGGAATCCATAGCTCAGGGAGATGCTACATCCATACAAGAAGAAAAACATAAAATATTTGATGAACCATGAAATATGGGCATGATGAAAACATATCATCCATCGCCTTAGGAATCCATAAATCAGAGAGATTACATCCAAAAAAGAAGAAAAATAGAAAATATCTGATGAACCATGAAACATGGGCAAGATGACAGCAGTTCCTCTACCACCTTAAGAATCCATAGATTGAAGAGATTACATCCAGACAAGAAGAAAAACATAAAATATCTGATGAACCATGAAATATGGGCAATATGATAGTAGATCCTCTACCACCTCAGGAATCCATATATCAGAGAGATTGCATCCAGACAAGAAAAGTAGGACAACATGTAAACTAAGAAGACAGTCTGATAAAAATGAATCCAAGGAATATTCAATAACATAATATTTACAATCCAATCCCTCAAGCATACAAACTGAAAAATACAGAGCACTGCTCGTAAAACTCTCTCGGCTCTCTAGCCTCTGAAAAACACCCCTTCTAAAATATTAAACCGATCTATTTATAATCAGATCAGTCTACAACTTCCAGGAGTGTTACATGGCCATATCATTCAAAGATTTTGTCTACACATCCTTCTGTCAGACTATGCGTGTTCTCCTATCATACGCAAGATTAGAACAGTATGGGTCTACAAGAAGAAACCGTCCATCGTGGTACCTTGGGATGACAACTCTGTCTCCTCAATCATAGCTTCCATGCCTTCTATTTATGGACTGAGTTGAGGTTTCAGCTACCAGTCCCTTTCCATTAACTAAATCCTCCTTGGGATCGGAGCGCAGATTAATGCTTAGGGGGAGGCCATGTGTTGCCATCGGGTTTGACATTATATAAGCACATAATTGTGGGGCAGTCAAAAGCAGTTTGGATCCACACCACTTTTGAGCCCACAACTCACCACCTCCTGCCACGTAGCTCTTTCTTTATACCATGGTTTCAATTGCAGGAACTCTCAAGAATTTTATCGTTTGAGCATGTTGTGTCCCTGCAATGAAACGTGGTCGTTGATCTGATCGCAATCTGTGATTTGGGAAAGCCCTACTAATTTAGCACCCCTGCTAAAGTTTATCCGCCTACCAACTTTAGGATCATTCTAACCACGCTTGTAGATGGCGCTAATTTTGGCACTGAACAAGAACACTTCCTGGAGGATGATCTGACATGGTGGCCTGACGTCACTATGATGATGTGTCATGAAAAGAGAGGTGACATGTGTCAGTGCCAAATGGATACCAGGTGTCATGACTGATCAGAGAGCCACATGTATGAATCGATGACTCCCATGTACTTTGGCACTTTAGAGCTCGGGAGTAGTCTACATGTAGAGCTAGAGCTTCGAAGTGAACGATGATTGTCGATCTAAGGAGAAAATGCGACAAGGATCTGTGGACTTCGGGAGAAACTAATTTGGAGGAAAACGAGAGTAAGGAAGTTGAAACTCCTGAAGTAAATATTGACTGTCCGTTCTGGAGGACACGTGGCGCATGATGTGTAACTCTGGGGGAAAGTACTCCGGAGAAAATCGGGAGGGGAAGTCCTGAAACTCCTGAAGCCCGAAGTCTCGAAGCAAACTACCACCGTTATATTTGTATGGACACACGGTAGTGATCAATGGACTTTGGGAGAAAACACTCTGGATGAAAGCAAGAGGGGAGAAGCCGAAACTCCTGAAGTAATTCATGATCGCCCGATGAAGGAAGTGTGGTGCCTAATATTTGACTTTGGGGATTTTCTCTAGTGCTATACCTTATGCAACTTTGACATGCCGAATACATGTGAGCCATTCATCTAAACTGCTCCTGGGATCTCCGTCGTTGGAAAAATAAACCCGCCCACTACTTGTATTTTAAGCCTGAAATGGGATTCTTTGAATGTTGTGTTTGGACACTTCTATGCAACAAAGGAATTGGTCATCTTGCGACCCTTTGAAAACTTTATGTGATAACATTGGCTCCATAGTGGATGGCATTCTCCCTGTGAGCTGCCAAGAATATGCAGTTCCAATGCCTTAGTTGTTGGGTTGTGGAGTCGAGCTCAGATACATTTGTTGAAGGCAACATGCTAACATGTACACTACTCTACTTACAAAAAAATAAAACAAACACACATGCTCTAGAATGAGATTATTTATGTACAATCCTAGACTAACTGATTTTTTACAATGTGCTAGGTGAAAGAAAACTTCCACCATAGCCACCCAAACTATTTGGTAATATAATTCTCCTTTTCACTGCAAATGATCCACAAAAGGTAAGGGAAGTATGATAGAAGAATGAAAACATGTTTTGGAACACTGACCATACCCCCAAATGATGATAAGATGAATAATTTTGCAGGCTCCAATGATTTTGGAAATCTC
Organism: Picea engelmannii; assembly: GCA_009831015.1. NCBI lineage: Eukaryota > Viridiplantae > Streptophyta > Pinopsida > Pinales > Pinaceae > Picea > Picea engelmannii. Next base: position 219,807 of record ML780184.1, on the reverse strand, counting down.
AACCCCATATACAACCCCATGAGGTATTAAAATTTATAATAAGGAATGCTCAACTGGTAAGAAATTACCTCCTTTATTTTATCATTGCTCACATGTTTTTTGATGTTCTCGGAGTGTACAAGTGGATAAAGGATGGATTCAAGTTGGCTAATCCCATGTGATATTTTCTCATTTACTAGTGTTGGACATGAGACAAGATGCACATTTAGCCCTTCATTTTCACCTTCATGGCCCTCCCAAATATCAGGTTCATAATTATCATACACAGGAACCATGCTACAAGGTTCCAAAGGAGCCATGAAAAATCTATGCTCTTCATCATCTTCACTGGGATATTCATCAAAAAATGGTTGTTTTTGTTCATCATTTGAAACAAATTATTCATCATAAGAAGGGCTTCCAAAAAAATCTTCTTCAAGGAAAAGAATATCCTCTGCATTTTCTCCATAAGAGCAACAAACAACATTTGCCTTCAATTATGAAAAGCTAGGAAAAAATAGAGAAAAATCTTCCCTAGTTCTTTTAACTAGCTTATCATCTATCTCAGCTTCGCAGTCAAGAGAAATATCTACTGCAGAATACACTTTCTCTTCGTCATAAGAATATTCAAAAGAGAGATGGTGATCTTCATGAATATTTAAAACAAAAGACACATGTTATGATTCCAAACGTTTCTATGTTATTTCTATCATAATGAATATCATTCAACACCCCATGATCTTCATGGTAAATGTTTTCTTCTACAATAAATGCTTAATCACAAATCAAGATTTCACGACTATAAGAATATTTATTGAGGATAGAGAACTCATTACAACATCCCTCAAAAAGACGTTCAACTGGAAAATATTCTTTACAAAAGGAATTGAAAGCTACATGAAAGTCTGTCAAAGAGATGATACTTGCAACTAGGAGACATCTACACCAATCGTGAGAAATTGCCTCTAATGAATACCTGAAAATATTTATTTGAACATATCCATGCATGATACAAAGCTGATGAATAAAATCATGAAAATCCATCAAGTGTTCAGTTGGTTCTTCCCAGTCTTCTCCTTGAAATTTAGGAAGGCTACTTTCCCATTCATCTCTACTAGGCATTGGATCAGGGAAACCAACTATCTTTGAAAAATCACAGAAAACATACCTCTGAGCTAAAATCTTGTCCATTTCAAACCAGTGGAGTTGCCAATAGATTTATGAACAATGGAGTCGCCATGGTGAAATATGATCAGTCAAAATAATGTGTCCAACTTCAGTTCACCATCTAAAACTGGATCTTTTCATTATCGTTCTCCCAGGGAAGATATCTTCACTTCTGTCCCCGACAACGACGCCATTAAATGTTAGCACTGAGAGTCACCCTCTGAAGGCAAGAAGATAATCCCAGTACCCATAAAAATGTAAATGTATTGGAAGGGTTTGAGTAGGTGGATCAGTAATACTGTAGAGAGAGGAAAAGACAACAAAAGTAACAACAGATTAGTTCGGGACCCTTGGGCTATGGAGTCATACGTATCGTGAATAATGAAGGCATTTAAATTGCCTATCAGACAAAAGGATTCATGTGGTGATGAGGAGAAAGAAGACATAAAATGTCTGAGTGATGAACCATGAAATATGGGCAAGATGACAACAAATCCTCTACCGCCTCGGGAATCCATAGAATAGAGAGATGCTACATCCAGACAAGAAGAAAAACAAAAAATATCTGATGAACCATGAAAGATGGGCATGATGACAACATCTACTCCATTGCCTCAGGAATCCATAGATCACAGAGATTACATCCATACAAGAAAAAAAACCAAAAAATATCTGATGAACCATGAAAGATGGGAAAGATGACAGCAAATCATCTACTGCCTCAGAAATCCATAGATCAGAGAGATTACATCTAGACAAGAAAAATAGAACATGTAAACTAAGAAGACAGTCTGATAAAAATGATGAAAAATAATCTTCAATAACATAATATTTACAATCCAAGCCCTTAGGCATACAAACTGAAAAATACAGAGAACTACTCCTAAAACTCTCTCGGCTCTCCAGCCTATGAAAAACACCCCTTCTAAAATCTTAAACTAATCTATTTATAATCAGATCAGTCTACAACTTCCAGAAGTGTGACCTAGCCATCTCATTCAATGCTTTCGTTTGTGCATCCTTCTGTCAGATTGTGCATGTTCTTCTATCATACACAAGCTCAAATGAGTATGGCTCTACAAGAATAAAGCATCCATCATGGTACCTCAGGCTGACATCTCTGTGTCCTTGGACATAGCTTCCACACCTTCTATTTATGGATTGAGCTGAGGTTTCAGCTACCAGTCCCTTTCCATTAACTAAATCCTCCTTGGGATCAGAGCGTGGATTAATGCTTAGCGGGAGACCATGTGCTGCTGTCGAATTTGACATTATATAAGCATGTGATTGTGAGGTCATCAAAGGCGGTTTGGATCCACACCACTTTTGAGCCCGTAACTCACCACCTTCCACCACGTAGCTCTTTCGCTATACCATGGTTTCAATTGCGGGACTGCTCAATAATTTTATCGTTCGAGCATGTTGCATCCCCACAATGAATCATGGTCGTTGATCTGGTAGCGATATGTGATTTGGGAAAGCCCTGCTAATTTAGCACCCCGCTAAATTTTATCCACCTGCCAACATTAGTATCATTCTAACCGCGCTTGGAGATGTCGCTAATTTTGGCACTGAACAAGAACACTTTTTGGAGGATGATATGACATGGTGACTTGACGTCACTATGATGGCGTTTCATGAAAAGAGAGGTGACATGTTTTAGTGCTAGATGGATGCCAGGTGTCATGACTGATGAGAGCGCCACATGTCTAAACTGATGACTGCCACATACTTTGGCACTTCATAGCTTGGGTGTGGTCTGCATGTACAGTTGGAGATCCAAAGTGAACAACGACTGTCAATCTAAGGAGGACATGTTGTAGGGATCTGTGGACTCTGAGAGAAACTACTTCGGACAAAAATGAGAGCGGAGAAGCTGAAACTCCCGAAGTAAATATTGACCATCCATTCTGGAGGACGTGTGGTGCCTGATCTGCAACTCTGGAGGAAAGTAATCTAGAGGAAATCGGGAGGGGAAGTCCCGAAACTCCTGAAGTCCTAAAGAAAACTACCACTGTTAGATTTGGATGGACAAGTGACAGCGATCGGTGGAATTCGGGAGAAACCACTCTGGATGAAAGCAAGGGGAGAATCTGAAAATTTTGAAGCCCGAATTCCCAAAATAAATCATGATCGTCCGATGGAAAAGTATGTGTGGCACCTAATATTTAATTCTGGGGATTCTATCTAGTGCTATACCTTGCGCAACTTTGACATTTAGAATACTCATGAGTCGTTGATCTGAACTACTCCTAGGACCTTCGTCGTTGCGAAAATAAACTCGTCCGCTGCTTGTATTTTAATTCAGAAATGGGTTGCCTTGAATGTTGTGTTTGTACACTTCTGTGCAACAAAGGACTTGGTCATCCTACAACCCTATTGGTAGCCAAATATTCATGTCAATTTTATCATTATAAAATGTCGTCTTAATGGGATATAATTTTATGTAGCTACCTCCTTCTCCTTGCAAAGATTTATGTCATCTTTTGGTTTTGAAAAGATTCGTTTGATGAGCTATGTGTATGAGTTCATTTATCGTTTCTCTTATTCAATTTCATGACCGTAAGCATGAAATTAGGACAAGCTTTGGTTTGAGGGCATCATACAGTTTGTGGACTTTCCTTTTTATAAATTGGATAACACCTAAGGGCATGTAATATTTTGATAAACCTTTAAAGATTGCAAACCTATCATATTATTGGTTGATCCCTTACCATAATGCATGAGTTATCCACCTTGAGGTTATGACTTAGGAATTTTATTACTTTATGACTTTTTATTTTCACATTAACATATCCATGATAACGCAACAAACAAAAACTTTGGTTTATTTTGAAATATGAATCCTATATTTTCTAGTCATTTCACAGTCTCATCGTCCTGGTACAGGACTGACAATCATACCTTCAAACATTACTCCTTAGTCCTGCTAGCATAGGCATGCATTCATTGCTTCAAGTGGTAAGTTTTCATTCTTGGGTTTGGCATTCATTTCATAGAGTGGTTTTTGTTCTATGTGTCCTCTGGTTTAGTATCCACTCAATGCTCCAAATGGTCACTATGGTGGATTTTCAAAGCCTTGGGTATCGAGTTTCTTCCGAATATACAAACCTCAACCTATATTTTGTGTTTTTTCAAACACACCCCACACTTCACTACTCCTGTTGTTTCTGTGTGACCATATTGATGGCATATGTATTGAGGATCGAGCCCAATGGCTCAAAGGATCTCCTCTCACGTGAAGATTCCATGAACGACATTGTGTCTCATGGCTGGGATGGGTTCATAAAAATATTTGAGGGTTTCAACCTCAAAGTGGCTCAAGCCTTTGCCTAGACTTTCGATGGCGCCAAGTCTAAACTTGGGGATTTGCAGTTAGAGGTGACCGAGGGTTCGATTGCAGAGGCTACTGGATTTCACCTAGAGGGACCTCGTTGGTTTAAAAACCTCAAGTTCGAAGGCGTCCCATGGAACTCACTGATGGCTTCCAAGAATTTGCATTATAGTGAAAAAGGTACACCCGTTGTTCTATTTAAACCACGATGGCATGGCTTGTTGTTGATGCTTAAGAAGTTTATTACCCGTGAGGGTAGATACGGTCTGGTCTTCCTGTATCATGTTCATTTATTGATGGTATTTCTAGGTTTTAATTTGAATATGCCATTTTAGCTACTTAGGAGCCTGCAAAAAATGGCCAAATTCTAGCAGAGACAAAACCTAAATGCTCAGTCTAGTTTGTTCCATCATGGCCTCATCTGAATTCTGGTGATTTCACAATTGCATAAATATGGGAATAGTTAGCATGATTTCGTGTATAGAAATGGGTTTGCGCTACCTGAAAATGTGATAGACTTACCTCTGCATTTTAATGAATCTCTCAGTCCCTATCGATCAAACCCATCTATGGAAAATATACATGTCAATTTGCAAGAAACCCCTATTGTTCTCCTGAAGCCATCCAAAGGAAAGAAACCAAGATGCCATTTTATCCCAAGAAATCTTTAGAAGAGGTTTTGGATGATCTTAAGGATAAAATCCTTATTGTTCCTAATCTTGAGCCAATTCAGGTTGAGTTAAATATTAAGAAACAGGGTAGGTGAAAGAAATAGAAAATTCCAGACATCAATTTAAAAAATAAAAGACCTGGTCGACTTATATCCAGAACAATATGAAATCGACAATGTGATCATGAGAAACCAATCCCTGTGATTGAGGTCGATGATCGATTTTCTGAGGATGATATCGATGATCAAGTTGTCGAGGATGATATCGATGACCGACTCCCTGGGGACGATATTGATTGATGTCGATACACCACAGTTCTATTTTGTATCGAATCTTCCCCCATTCTTAAAGAAACATGAGAGTTTTTCAGGTATACAACATGATCTGAAACAAATCATGGAACATGTTAAATTTCCCTCTACAGATTAGGCTCGACCTTTACCTAGAATATAACCGATGCATTGCAAAAATTGTTTCGATTGGATTGAAAGATATTATCGGGATGTCCCCTACCTACAGGCACAATTGAACCAAATGGTCACCTGAAGTTCATTGCTTGAGAGGGAGAACAATGAACTCAGAGCCTATGTTCGATCGAACGCACACAGGGCTAACAAACGTATTAAGCGATATGGGAATGTGATCATCAAAAATTCGACAAACTTCAATACCATTATAAATTCAGACATGTTTGATGCCTCTTTGTCAAATTTATGAATTGGTAAATATTTGGTTTGTTTTTTTTACGATTTGATTATGTTTGAGAAATAATAGTTAAATTCATTTTGTATTTTATTTTTATTTTAAGACTAGCTACAGAATCGAAAGATTCTGTAGCCAGTCTGTTTAAATTATTTATTTGGATTATTATTTAAATTTTGATTTCATTTTATTATTTCAGGTGAGCAATAGATTGGTGTGATATGATTAAGGAAAATAGTCATGGGATTAGTGTTTATTAGACTAGTAATTTTCTTTTTTGAAAAATAATGTTTATTAATGTAAATGTTTTTGATTAAAAGACTCCAACAAAATTATCTTTTTGTTATTTTATTTTAGTAAAAAACTTGTTTTAAGAAAGATCTGCCTCTATCTTGCATGATAGGAGGAACAGATCAGAAACTTGTTTAAATAGAAATGTTTTCCCAATGATTAGAGGAAAGTTTTCCTAGACCATAGAATGGACATATATTTTTGAAATTATATGAGAAAGTAGTTTTCTATTTGGCTTTAGACTTGTGTAAACTGTGCAGTGTTTTTTCATTGCCTTCTCATGTAATTTCTTGATATGAAATGTTATTTGTGTCGAATTAGTTGTATTCTTTTCTTCACATAATATTTTATATCATATTTTCCTTTATGTTGCTCATTATCTTTTGGTCTAGTTTATACCCGTGATTGATCATGTATTTCAGTATTTTGAATTTATGTCTGATACTAAATGGTTGATTATACCATTACCGAGGGTTGAGATTTCTTTCATTCTCAGTTATTGGATATCTCAAGGTTACAGGATATATAATTATTTATCTTTCTGTCGTCATAAACTCGCTCTAGAATATGAAACAGTTCCTTGAATTTCTTCAGGAAGTATTATGCTTGTTTTTGTCATAGGTTTTCACTTGACACAGGACAAGAGGAGCTCACACAAACACAGAGAGAAGATTTTAGTGTATTATTGTTGATCAGCTAGAGGTTAGTCAATGTATTATTATTTAAGTTGTTTATATATGAATGAATAGTGATTGAATTATTTAGACGTTAATTAAATTTGTATATTATCGTTATGTCATTACAATCATATTCATTCTTTGTTTACTAGTTTGATATTTAGAATATTAGAATAAGTTTGTTTATACTTTATCATGTTTAGATACATTATCTTAAACAATCACTTTCACAAGGCTTTGCTCGGCTTTGCTCAAACCTTGTAAACTGTATATAACCATTGTACATTAACAGTCTCAGTTGAACATTTGTAATTGAGGTGTTGATTGTTAGAATTTTATCTTTAGTTAGTTCACTTCCTTTAGTTTTTTTTACAATCCTAGTTGGCTAGCGGAGCCATAAAACCCATCAGGGTAGATCATACCAAACAACTTGGGATAAATAGACAACCCTGGTCCTGATCTATCCCTCCCATTGACGGTGTGTCAGAAATGCCTGTCAACAAACCCTTTGACATATTTATGTGATAACAATCCCCATAATCTTGTTACGGCTACTAATGCAGGGGGCATCCTACCTCCTCTCCCACCTTCACTAGTCGGGACCATAGTTGTCTCAACTCCCTCAATTTCAAGCAGTGGTCTGATACCTTTAATGGCTTCAAACGTTATTCCATTTACTCAGAGTGCGACGAGTGCTCCCTTCTCATATGGGATGCCTGGCTTTGATACAAACTTGGTTCTTACTTATTCTACCTTACATACATGGGTCTAGGGGCAGGGAGCTCAAATGCTCTCGTGCAAGGTTCAACCACGGGAACTATTGTCCCATTTAATGTTATCCCTTACGGTGGAGGTCATATACCTCCTTCATCCCCTTCGCTCAGTGGTGCTTTTGGGCAGTCGATCGGTTCAAATGCTAATTATAGCTTGTTTGGTGGAGGAATTTTAGGACCTTCATCTTATACAACGTCGATGGGATCTATGTCGTTCTCTTTGTTGGGTTCATTTGGGAACAATTTTTTCTCTCTGGTCTCTTTATCAACAAGGGGAAACCCCAACTTTGGTCAACAGAACCCGGTGCAAGGTACTATTCCTTCACAGGGAGCAACGACTGGAGTTTACTCCACATAAGGGATTTGGAATCCTTGGCAGGGACCAATTCCCTCACAAGGGATGTTGGTCAGGGGAAACCCCTTCCATACTCAATGGAACCCTGAGAAAGGCTCTGTACCCATGCCCGTCGAGTCGATTGGGGGTATCCCCTTCCAAGGTCCTTGGAACACAATGTAGGGAGAAATACCTGCACAAGCTATGTCATCCAATTTCAAGATTCATTTGATGACGCCTCAACAAACATAGTTTCCCTTTGTTGTTCAAGGCCATGGTTTCTACCAAAACCCTGGCCAACAGTCCAAATTTTTCTGGCAACCTGGTGCCAGTCAAAATCCAGGTCCCTCTTTTCCTACAAATAATTCAAAACTGAAACTACCCTTTCTGGGAACTTTACATCTGCAAGGCTTGTCGAGATTACTGAATAACCTGATTTGTCACAATATACATTGCCCCCCCATGTCGACAAAGTTTCTTTCGGATATGCCGACTACCTTTCACTTTTGTTCCTCGTAAAACTCACTGAAGGATGGATTTGTCCAGTTGTGCCTTTTTCAAAGCACTCTTATAGAGGTGTTGCGAAGTGGTATATTGAGCTTGATGGCTCAAGGTACTCTTACTTCAATGACTTGGAGATGGTTTTCTTGAACCAGTTCCAATTACTTGTGAGATACAATGCCGACACATAATTGTTGGCCAACTTTGAGCAAACCAAGGCCGACCACATCTCTAATCATATCCGAGAATGGAAACATATAAAGAGCTTAATTAAGGTTAAGGTCCCTCCTACTTTCTTGCTTGAGTGGTTCTTGAAGTCTTTGGTGCCCTGTGTATCCAAGGACATAGTGACTTCCAGAGTTTTTTCAGAAGAGGAGGAGATTATGAGAGCCCAATAGCTTGAAATGATATCCTCTCAGTCTAGCATGCTATATGATATCTTTCCAGATGCACCATGGTCTACTCTCGATAAGGCCAAGAAAAATTCTGGGCCCCATTCTGATGGAATTGTAGGCTCAGCACAAATCAATTCCACTGACCTATTGTCGAATCAGTTGCAACAATTTTCATTACAATAGACTTTGGCCAGCTAGAATCTGATTTTGGCTATTCCCCCTACCTAGACGTTGGATGTACACAATGTGCAGTCGACGAATCCCAATTCCAACCAACAGACCAGGGGAAAGAAGAAACAATGAAATAAGAAGGGTAAAGGGGATAAAAAGGCTACCAATAATGTTGTTGGGGGGAAAACGGAGAAGAAGAAGTCGAAGTATTTGTGTAATCTCTACACGAAAGACCACTCGACTCACTCATGCCCTTAACTCGTAGAATCCCAAAATATATTAGCACAACAAAATCCTATTGTGATGACGAACCCTTTTCCACAAGGGAAAAATATGGCTCAAGATTTTGCATCCATGAGCACGACAGGGGACAGTCAGGGACCCCCTCGTGCCTACCAATAACAACCAAGCTGTGAATATTTATATGATGAATGTCGAATCTCATTTATCAACCAAGACCCGAGACTACCGAATGTTGGAATCTACTGAGAAGGGAAAATAAGCCACTAACCCATCGAATCCTCTCCAAATTGAGAAGGTGGTGGAAGAAACAATGACTTGCATCCCTTAAGGTTTGTTTAAAAAGTTTTCTCATAATCCAAATGAGAGGGCCACTCAGAACTACTTCGTTATAGAATAGCTGGCACAGACCCCTTGTGCGATGTCCATTCTGGAAGTCCTCCATAGTTTCCCCTCATAGAGAAAAGCTATTTTTTCCACATTGGGAGCAACAGAGACCAATAACCTAGGAGTGATTGTTTTTGATCCAATCGAATTAAAACCCCATCTTCCTCACCATGTTGCCTTTCATATAGTAGTGGCTTACACCATGGAATATTTTACATGAAACATTTTCTATACAGTGGTTGATGAGGGTGCCTCAATTTGCGTGACGTCGTTGGCATGTTGGAAGGCCATTGGCCAGCCTAAGTTGTCTTCGTCGCCTACGTTGCTTATGGCTTTTGACGGTCGGTTGTTTAGACCACAAGGAATAATTTCTTCCTTTCCCATGCAGTTGGGAGGTAAAACTATGTGTGTCGAAGTTGAAGTCATCGATGTGCCTCTTAATTACAACTTGTTGTTAGGAAGAACTTGGACTTATGCGATGCATGCGGTGGTTGCTACGGTTTTTTGGGTCTTATGTTTTCCGCATGAGGGTCAGATTGTGACCATCATCCAATTGTCCTTCTCTCTTCTTGAAACTTCATCAGGGGATTCCACAGTCCTGATGATTGATAATCCACAGCCTGACACTATCAAATTAGGTGCCGATTTTTTTCCATCATTGATGGTAACCTTTGATTACCCTCTACCTTCCAGTGATGTAAGGCTTATATCAGTTGTTATCGACCAATCGAGGGATGCAATTTTTCAAGTGTCATCGTTTCGAACGAGCTACTTTAACGATATGTGGAATTTACCTTCCACATTAGCCTCGATGGAAGGGATAGGACATCATGGCATGGCCATGCCCTTATCTGTAGCTAAGGTTGTGTACAACATTGTCGAACAAACTTCAACCAACCTCAATTCAGCTCCCTCACAGGAGTTAGATCCAGTTCTCAAGCCTATTTGGGCTCAATATTATCTTTCCACTCAAGGTTCTTTAGAGTTGGTCTTTCCCTTTGACAAGGTGATTGTCGAGGTGATTATTTTTCCTTAGGGTACTTTCACATATCATAAGATGCCTTTTGGCTTGAAGAATGCTAGAGCCACCTTTCAACGGGCCATGTCGTTCTCTTTTCAAGACCTCAAATAGATAGTCGAGTCATACCTTGATGATATAGCATCATGTTCTTGCAAGAGATCTGATCATCCCGCCCATCTACGATTAATCTTTGAACGATGTCGTTACTATTGGGTTCACTTGAATCCTAACAAGTGCAGTTTCTGCGTGACGTTAGGTTTTCTTTTAGGTTTTATTGTATTGATAACATGTATCATGGTCGATCCTCTCAAGGTTGAGGCAATAGTTCAATTTCCTCCCTCGTGCATGATACCCCAGCTTTAGAGCTTATAGGGGAAAGTGAATTTTCTTCGACGTTTTGTCATGAATTACGCCAAGATCACTAAAGGGTTTTTGTGTCTTTTGAAAAAAGGGGTCCCATTCTATTGGGATGAATATTCTTAACACTCCTTTGAAGCGTTCAAACATGCCTTGACGTCTACCCCTTTGCTTCGGCCTCCTGATTATAATAGATATTTCTTATTGTATTTGGCTATTGCGGAGTCAACCATTGACATGGTATTGGTTCAAGAAGATGATATGCTTGAAGAGAACGTTATATATTACCTTATCTGAGGCATGGTTGGACTAGAATTCAACTACTCTCACGTTGAAAAAATTTCTTTGGCGGCTATGCATGCTATCCAATGGTTCTGTCACTACACTTTTCTTCGCAAGACCACCGTCATCATTGTAATCAACCCTTTCCAATATGTGTTAACACGATGGGTCATTGGCGGAAATATTAGTAGATGGATAGTCATCTTAGAGGAATTCGACTTGGATTGTGTTTCCGTGAAATATAAAAAGTCGTTGGTCTTTTCTAAAATCATATTGGAACTTCGGGTCGAGTCTAGTGATATCATGCCCGAAGAATCGCCTATTAATGGAAACATTTTTCTAATTTCATCTTTGGATCCCTGGTATGGAGATATACTTGTGTATCTCCAAACTTTGAAATGCTCTACTTCTGATTCTCGCGATGAGCGTCGACGAATTCGACATCAGGCATGGAACTATCTTATCCTTGATGACACATTGTATCATCGAGGTGTAGATTTAATTCTCTGGTGATGCCTTGCCCACAAAGAAGCAGAGATCATTTTGAATGACTGTCACGCCGGAGCATGTGGTGGTAATTTGTCTGGGTTTGAAACAACCCAAAATATTCTACATGCAAGTTACTTATGGCCCTCGTTAATCAAGGATTGCATAGAGGCGGTCAAGAAGTGCCACCCATGCTAGCTATTTTGTCGGAAGATGTGGGCACATCCTGCTCCTATGTTTCTAGTCATTATTGTTGGTCCTTTCACCAAGTGGGGGATTGAATTTACTACATGTCACCCAGCCTCATCGAGGGGGCATCGTTACATCATCGTAATGGTAGACTACTTCACGAAGTAGGTCAAATATATGCCAACATTTAACAATGACTATGAAACATCGACTCTTTTCATATTTAATCGGATAGTAGCAAGGCTTGGTATCCTGAAGGAGATTGTCACTGACCATGGTAGCCACTTCCAAAACAAAATGATCATCGAATTAACGTCCAATCTCAGGTTCAAATAGGAGAATTTGTCACCTTATTACCCGCAAGCGAACGGTCAGGTTGAAGATGTGAATAAGTCTCTCAAGACTATTCTTCAACGGACGATCAATTTTGCCAAGTCGAATTGGAATTTGATGTTGTATTCAATGTTGTGGGCCTACCGAACGTTAGTGAAGACTGCCACCGGTTTTTCACCTTTTCAACTTGTATACAGGCTGGAAGAAGTCTTACCTATTGAATGTCAGATTCCTTCTTTAAAGTTGGCAGTGGAGTTATTGTCTGACACTTCACCACTTGAGGAACGCCTTCTAAATCTCGAGCATCTCGATGAGCAACGTTGTGATGTAGCCTTAGCCAATGAGGCTCATAAGAAATGATTCAAGTGTTAGTACGATCGATCCATTCATCCTTGGAGTTTCTTTGAAGGCGTTCTTGTCCTAGTATATGATCAAGACAAATATCCCCTGGGGTAGGAAAGTTCAAACCCATGTGGTTCGGACCATTCATTGTGAAAGAGGTCTTGGAGACGGGAGCTTATTGTCTAGTTTATTTTGAGGGAAATGCCTTGGAATATCCTAGAAATGGGCTCTACCTTAAGAAGTACTACTCTTAGTTTGGTCACCTAGGTGAATTCTTGTATATATCTATAGCCACTTATACATTTTTTGTCTTTTTTTGTTTTGTGGACATGTAGTTATTCATGTCTTTTTTTTTCACTGTGGCAAACGAGAAGTGAATCAGAGGTTTATTTTGGGTTCGTAGACAAGGCTAATCGACACACTCGGAGGCTTTCTTCCACAACTTGGGTGATTTTCACACTTAGAGGCCAGTTGCTATCTTCTGGAGGTATTTTTCTAGGCGACGCTACAAACAATGTTGTTGAATACAACGCAATGATAGAATTGCTTTGTGACGCTTTATCACATGGAATTTCTTTCCTCTGGGTCTACCTATATGCTCAGCTAGTTGTGTCCCAGTTAAATGGGGTTTAACATGTTTATGATCCCACTCTGCACCGACGATTCCTTAGGGTACGTCTCTTATAACGATATTTCTATTACATTATGTATATCCATGTTCCTAGGATATTTAATCATCTAATAGATACTCTAGCTAATCATGTTTTATATTGGCATGTTTCTCACATATAAAAAGAAAATCACACACATACACATGTAAATACATTTGTAAAAAAATTTCATCCATAAGACAATAAATGTTGATTAAGGTTGGTTGTCATTGATGTCAGCCCTTGAAGAAAGACCCGTAGCACAAAGGTTTGGGTAATGGACCCAATAGTGTTTGATGTAAATATGACTCATTATTTTTTTGTCATGGTTGATAAGAATTAAATATGGATGAACTCCAAAGTGGTCCCCTTATGGTGAAAGC
>ML780184.1:171786-185607 GCA_009831015.1 Picea engelmannii | reverse complement strand
AAGAGCTACACAGACAATTGATGAGAAGTGGACCAGGATACCGGAAAGAAGGAATGATTACAAAAGAGATGAATATCCAAGAAGACCTCCTACCTTCAGGAATAAAATAAGCTTCAATTAGTATGAAGGAAACTATAGAAGAATAGATCATGAACCCAGATGTACTACATCACAAAGAAGCCCACTTACTCCAAGGTATCAAAATTTCTTTCTTGGTCATTGTTATACTTGAAATTTTTTTGGACATAAGGCGGTTAATTGTAGAATCAATGAAAGGAACACATACGCAAGAAACATGAATGGTGTAAATAGAAGATATGGAAATAATCATGGATTTGTCAACAGAAGTTATAATTCATTTTCCCCATTGATGGACAAAAATATTGCATGCTACAAATGTAATTATCTTGGTCACAAAGCACGAGATTGTAGATATATGAATGAAGATGTCCCTATGCCAACCACAGTATGGAGAAGGAAAGAGATTCCAAACAATGAAGATTGTCGAATAGCATTGACCGCTAAAGAATGTAAAGAAGAAGATGAATGGTACATAGATAGTGGATGTTCTTCACACATGACTGGGGATCAAGACAAATTCATCAACTGGAAGAGAAAGGGTGGCAATGTTGCATTCGGAGATGACTCATTTGCCAAAATACTTGGAGAAGGTGTAGTAGAGCTTGGAAGAAAAAATGTAAAAGCAAAGAATGTCCTATCGGTTGAAGACTTGAAGCATAATCTACTCAATGTTAGTAAAATGTGTGATCAATGATACATTCTTACGTTTGACTCCCGAAAATGTAAAATCAGAGAGAATAACTCAGGAAGATTCGTTGCAACTGCAACAAGAAGACCAAGTAACATATATGTCCTAAAACCATGAAAAATATCCAAGGAAAAAAGAGACCATAAAAATGAAGTGTTATTAAGTGCTATATGTTCAGGGGGAGAAACCCCAAAGAAGAGAGTTACATTTTTCCATTAAAGTCAGGGGGAGCAGCCCCACCCTTTTCCATTGAAGTCAAAGGGGGAGATAAATTGGGATCATGATGACAGGGGGAGCATGAGTGTTTCCATCAATAACAAAGGGGGATATTGTTGGAATATTGGTTGTTGTCATTGATGTCAACCCTAGTCATGGGTTTTGGACCGCAAGATTGATGAAGGTATTTGGACATGAAGGAAAATGCACATGAAGATACAAAACCCATGGATTGTTAGTATACATCATGTTGTTTCCGGTGGTATGTGGCATGTCACGTGGATCCTCATGGTTGAGGAGAAATGAATTTTTGAAGATAACAAAGTGAATTGAAGAAGGAAGTACATGTAGGCCCTGGAGATAATTAAAGAAAAGAATTACAAAATAAGAAAGTGTCAGGTCGGCCCTAATGTTAAAATAAAGTGACATAAATGGTATAAATAAATACAATTATACATTCATTTTATACACAAGTCAAAATTCAGAGGAAATCAGAAGTAAAGAAGGCCAGATTTCAAGGGAGGATGAAGTCTTTTGGTGATGTGTTCTAAGGTATGTTATTTTCAGGTCATCTTACCATTTTTGCTATAATTTTTTTTCTAGAACAATTCAGATGGTGAAATTTATATGGTATTGAGAATACATATCAAGGTACTTATGGTAAAAATTTCAGCTCTTTATTCACTACAATTATGGAGATACACTCTGTGGAAGATAGGGTTTGTGACCAGTCCTGAAGCTAGTCAATAAACAGGTGTTCCGAGTAAAACAATCATACATTCTTCATAGAGAATCCAAATGATGTGGGACAAATTTCAATGGAAAAAGTACAGACTTTAGTTTCTTGTTTGTGAGTTTCAAAATCAGATGTTAAATATTGAGCGCGGGGCATTCTATACAAGTTCGGTCTCCTGAATAAACCGGAATTGAACAAGGTCTACCATTCTCTCTATAACTTCTTTTTGGGGAGGATTCAAGGAGTGAAACTTGGAGAAGTTTCAGAGAATAAATTGAATAATGTTATCTACATGATTAGAGTATTCTAATAATTGAATAATTGTAGAAATTGAAGAAGTCTCAGGAAGCATTATCAGGTTCTATGTGATGGTTGGTTGATGGTGATGATTTAATGTGAAGTTTTATTATCTCTCATATATTATTGGTTGGAAGGAAGGGGCAAGAATGGAGAGTTCAACTCTCTATTGATATTGGAGGATTGTATCTTCCTCTTGGAGGTTTATCCCTCCCTTTACATTTGGAAGTTGTAGCTACCTTTGGAAGTCATTACTTCCATTGAACAATAACTATTGATTATTTCTCATATATTGTGCATGGTGTATTGTGGTGTATTGGTGTAACTCTTATACTATTGTTCATTGATCATTGGATATAATTGAATGGTTTAAGTATAAGTTGAAAAAGGTTTTAAATAGTACTTGATACTGATTCACCCCCCCTCTCAGTATCAACTTATACATGAAACAACCTTGGGTCCATTACCCAAACCTTTGTGCTACCGAAATTCGCTACTGGACATTCTCCAAGGGTTGAAACTCCCCCTTTGGCATTGAGGACAACACCAACATTGATGGAAACACTTAGTCATGATAACATTCATTCTTATACTCTTCATCAATGTTTCTATCTATCCCCCTTTGACATCAATGGAAAATCGCATCTGCCTTTAGGGATGCTCCCCCTGACTGAACTCTCCTTGGATCTGCTCCCCCTATCTACGTGCCTTTGATTTTTCTTTGCGTTTATAAGCCTTTGATTACTCTATTTCCCTTCATATGAATAATATCTCCCCCTTTGAAAAAGGGTATCACTCTGAATTCATATCACTCATTCTTCCCTTGTGACAATCACTCCCCTTGGAAACATGCCTCTATGATTTATCTCCAATCATTTACCTTTGCATATGATAAATCTCTCCCCCTTTGTCCTATTTATGGTGCTTCCTCATGTACATATAAGACATATAATATAAGCATTCAAAAGCATTCATTTTGGAGTAGAAATTACTCCTAGTCTTTGGCGAAGATACTAAAGGGATTCCCATGGAAGCAATTTTGTAAAGATGTATTCCAATTGTTATTTTGTTCCCACATATTCAACTCCGATGTTCTTCTCTGCAACTTGTTCTTATAGAAAGTGATACTTGATTTGAATGTGCTTCATCTTGGAGTGCATCACTGAGTTTTTTGAGATACTTATTGCACTTGTATTATCACAATAGATTGGAATGGGCTCATCATAATCAACCTGTATATCTGTCAAAGTTTGTTTCATCCATAGAACCTGTGTACAACATGTTGTTTCTGCAATATACTCTACCTCGGTTGTAGATAAGGATATTGATGATTGTTTCTTGCCTATCCAAGATACTAAACCCTCACCCAAGTAGAACATTGCTTCACTAGTGCTTCGTCGATCATCAATGCAACCTGCCCAATCTGCATCTATGTAGGAAATAAGTGATAGATCCTTTCCTTTTGGATACCATAATCCAAACTCTTATATTCCTCTGAGATATCTGAAAATCCTCTTCACTGATAATACATGTGATTCCTTTGGTGCTACTTGAAATCGTGCCATCTATCCAACTACCTGCATTACATCTAGTCTAGGTGTTGTCACATATAGTAAGCTACCAATCATTGACCTATATTGCCTCTGGTCTATATACTTTGAATCATCATCTTTGCTCAACTTGCAACTAGTTTTCATAGGAGTGGTAATTGGTTTGCAATCTTCCATTCCGAACCTCTTTAGCATTTCTCTGATATACTTAGTTTGAGAAATAAAAATTCCTTGGTTTCTTTGACATATATGAAGACCCAAAAATAAGGATATTTCTCCAAGTAATGACATTTCAAATTCATTATGCATATCCTTTGCAAATTTTTGGCTTAACCTATCATTCGTACTTCCAAAACAATATCATCAACATAAATTTCAATTAATAAAATATTACCTTGAGTTTCATTGATGTGGAGGTTGTTGTTTGCGCTTCCTTTCCATAGTTCATAGGGATTTTTGTAATTGTTGTTTCTGAGCATTAATTTGTTTTGAATGTGAACTGATGTATGCATTGCATGTGTTCAAAAAATATCTGTGAATTTGGAATCCATTAGCATTGTTTGAGCCATTTCCTGTGTAATTATTATTAGGCTCCAATCTACTGATGTAAATTAGAGTGCAAATGATTGTCAATCCGGTGTTTGTAAAACTTAGAGGCACATCCAAAATATATGGATTTAGAGATAACTTTTATTCTTTAATGGGAATAAACCAAAACCTATTCTAAGGGATGAATATGGAAGAGATGCTAAGCTTCTATTCATAAGTCCTATTCATAGATCTCATAACAGTAATCAACAATTGTTTTCCTAAAGAGTATCAATAGTAAGCATTCAAGAGATGTTCGAACTAGTTCTAAGGCGTATCAAATGCTAGAAGGACAAAAATCTTATTCAAGAGATGCATTCATTGTCTTCTTTCATTCATTAGCAACTATCATCAATTAAAAAGTATTGAAAGCATAAATAACTCAAAAAGCATTCCTGATTATCTTAATGCTTGAAAGCAAACCACACATTGAATTCTTATTCAAGAAATCATTCACAATATGAGTAAGGATTTGAAACATTAAGCATACGAATTAGCTATGGAATTCATCTAACTATAGCAAGATATGAATAAAACTCATCTACAACAAGATCTAATCTAAAGCATGTATCAAAGATTACTTGAAAATAACATAAAGGAAGAGTGTACTAGTTTGGCAAAGGGGTTCCTCCAATGCTTCACTTGTACACTTGAGTTGTCTCAGCTAAGAAAGAGCTCCAGCAACATTCACATCATCATATCATAGGCATTATCAAGAACAAAATGCAGGATTGATCTCAAGATTGCAAATTCCAAAGTTTCTTCATTCACATCCAAGGGTGTTATACTAGTTTATGCTTTAGAGTATTTATACAAGAGTTTTAAAACTAATAATGCTAATAAATATCCTAAATATCATGATCAGATACATAATATATTCTAGGAAGGTTGAATGCCCCCTCCAGATCCATAATATATGACCAAATCCCACGAAAATCCAAAACTGTCCATGATTTAAGGCTAAAACAGGGTATTTTCTGCTGAAGTGGCCTTGTTTGACTAGCATTGACCAGACACCTGGAAGGCTCAGATATCGAAGCTGATAGCTCATCATCCATCATTGTACATCAAGGATCATGACCCAAGTCTCAGATTTCACCCAAGTGTCCTGCAAGTACACAAACCTAGGAGCAATTACGGGATTTAGTCAAATCCTGTAATTTCTGATAAATTTTAAATTTTAATGCCAAAAATTAGAAAACTCAATTCTTAAGCTAAAGAATGATAAATATACCTTGCATAAGTTGTTTTATGGAAAATATGGAATGAAATGGAGGCAAAATGGATGGTTATAGAGGCAAAATTGTAGTTTATAGAGTAAAAAGGAAGCACAAAAATGTACTCAACATCTCCCCCAAGAGGAAGTCTTTGCATGTCCTCATGCACAAAAATGTCCCTAAACCTATGTCAATGATCTTCTGCCACCTCTGTTGCCTGCAATAATGTCTCCACATTAACCTGAGTTGTATGAAGAGCTTTCATTCTTTGATATTTCTCTTTATATGCCTTTTTCTGTTGAAACCACTTATAGGCTTGTTTGGAGATTGTTGGGCTCCGGATTTATAACATTTTCTTGCTGGTTCTTGAAGATATTGTTTACTCTCCTGAAGTCTTTTGTTTAGAAAATGGAATTCTTTCTGTGCTATTCATATTCTGTTACACATTTATGGGCCTTGGAGCACAACCGCTCAAAACACAAGATAATATCCCAATATGTGCTTCAATCATTGAACAAAAGCTTGCTCTGCATTCACTGGAGCTTGGCCCTGAATGGGTGAAGGAAAGGGTTTAAAAACAAAGATATAATTTGGATGCACTGTCACCTCTTGGTGCAAATGCTGTAAAGAGCAGACAAGGAGTAATTTATCTCTGGAGCAAAGTTACCAACTGGTGCTTCTGATGATGTTGAAGTTGTTAAATGGGTTGCAAAAAGACATGGGGTTATTGCTATCCACGGTGGTGCTAGTGGAGGACCAGGGTATGTTTGTGTTTTATTTGGGAATGCTTTCATCAATATTATTCAATATGTGCAAATTGTTAAGGTCATCATTTACTTCAATTTCTGGGGTTATTGGGCAATATGCAAAATGCCAAGATAAGCTAAACAGAGTGCTCTGCGATTTGAGGAGGAATCTCTACAACTGGACCTTTCCTTGACAGAATAGTTGGCACCCTCTGCCACTTCCTAAATCCATGCATGTGTAACGCACTCATAAATTCGTGCATGTGTAACGCAGGGGGGGAACTGTTTTTTTGAAAACCCAATAGCTGGCATCAAAGTATTTAAATTCGTGCATACCACAGGGAAACCGTTTGTCAAAGTTTATGCAATCCCATGACACGAATACAGGCAATCTTAGATGGATTGATTATGTGAAAACGTGTCTCATCCTCCTTGATCTCTCAAAACCGTTTTGTAACTCCTTATTCATCTAGGGCACAAATCCACGCATTTCCAGAGGGCTGAAACGTTATGTAAAAAGATCTAAAACGGGATAGAAATGATGTAGAGAAATAGGAGGGGGGGAGCTGAAACGCGCTATGCTTGAGAGATGATGGGGGGAATAGCTGATACAGATAACACAGCTTGGAGGAATGTAATCTTTTTGAGTAGATGAAATAGAACCAGAACGCATTTTCTTCTTTTAGTCTTCTGTCTTTTTATTAATTCAGAAGCTTGTCTATAAGAATGGATTAATGGTTAATTATCAATGCAACTTGGATAGGAAGGGCCCCCTGCCCAGGATTGCAGTACATCTTCAGTTATAATAGAAAGATGGTTGTAGGTTCTTTTTCTCAGAAATTGTGTTTAATTTCTAGCAGTTTAATTTCAGTCCTGGTCATGAGTTGTAATGGTTCAGTTCACTTGGCATAAGAGTAGCAGAAACTTAATTATTTTCAACCATCGATTTCATCTTTCAGTTTTCATGTTCAAACTACTTAACATTCAGGAACTAGCCAGGATGTCTCATGAGATAGAGAAGTTTCCCTTGATTACAGTAGAGGGTTTTGATTACAGTAGAGGGTTTATCTTTTACATGCATATACAGAATAGTACCGGTTAGTACAGAGTAGTACCGAGTAGTACAGAGCAAAGTAGGGTACATTATCTCTTTCCAGTGAGTTTCTTTTAGCAGTTCAGAGATTAGTTTGGCATCCTTTAAACCCCCTCTTCAGCCTTGCATTTCCTGTGCTGGTTCCTCTAAGTCTACCTTCCCGGGTTGACAATTAAATGTTGATTCATATGGTATATCTGCTGCTCAATAGAGATTAACTTGTTTTGCTTTTGAAGCTTCTTGTTCTTCTTCTTCAAAGTTTCATTCTCCTCCTGTGTTTTATGGCTTTGAGTCCTTAGCATTTCATTCTCTGTTTTTATGTATCTTTCCAGGACTTCAATTTCCTTGATTTTTTCTTCATTTTCTTTATTTTCTTATTTTTCCTATCAAGTTCTGATGTGGACCCACCAACCACTTCTTCTATTTGAGTTTCTTCTTTCATGTCTTTAATTAATTGTTCCACATCTTCTCTCATTTGTTCATATGTGGAAGTTTCTTGTTCTTCAAAACCATCATTTTCCAATGATTGTGCCTCTAGAGTCTGAATATGTGCACATTGTGCTTGTTGTGCTTCATCATCACTTTCTTGTATTTGGCCCCTTTGAACTTGTTGGTGTTTCCTTGATTTTCTTTCATATGTGGTAAAAATATTGTCTTTTTCCTCAAATTCTTTCTCCTGTATCACCATGCTTCTTGTTCTTATCCTCCCCATAGGCGGTTTTGAGCTTGTTGCCTTGGGGTTCTGTATTTCTTCCTCATCATCGGTCACAACCAAGATTTGTTCCTCTTCTTCTTCCTCCTTTATTGTTTCAAAACCATTTTCAATGATAAACTGCTGCCAAGTCAAATTTTTCTTATGTAGTTCATATATAATGATCATTTTAATAAAGCCACAATGATATAAACTCTTTTATGTATTCCTCCCTTGTTTTTAGACAGCCTTAGCCATCTTAGAAAGGCTTTGCAGTAGAAAATAAGGCATATTGATTTCACAGTCACCTTTTAAGTGTTGTAGCAACTTAATTTGATATAGGTAGATGATGTTAAATCTTCCCTCACAAGTTATAAATTTCTGTATGAGATATGCTAATTCATCCCAAGGATGAATCAACCAACTCCTTGGGATTCCCTTCTTCCAATTTACTACTTCTACCCTCGATCTGGAAATAAAAGATGCCCATGATTTATCTTTGAAATGCTTAGTTTTGAAATATATTTCTCCTATTTGAGGAAGTCCAGTGACATGTGCAATGATATCTTCAAAGATCCTAATGGTAAGGTTCCCAACAGTAGCCCTTTCCCCATCAAATGAGTAAGCAAATTCTAAAGAAACTTCTTCACAAGATCCATCAAATTTCTCAAAGAAACCTATCCATTGTTTTTTATCCAAAATTTGTATACAATCCCTATGAATTTCTGATGTAACAAGCTTCTCCGGTTCATATCTAGACACCCTTCTTCCAAGTTTTAAGAGCAAGACCCTAAAATATTTCCACTGTTTATAAAAAGGAGGTCTAAAAGTTTCAACCCTGCAATTATTTTGACCAAGATTTTTTAAACTTGCAGACTCTATTTGGATTTAATTCTGGGCATGGTCTTCAATAAGATTTTTCTATTCAAAAGCAAAGGAAATCTCATATTTTTCAAATTTCTAAGCTGCTCTCTGTTCTTCAATCAAAAAAAAATTTATATGCAAGGGCATACCTAGTAATTCAAAAAAATTCTCAGGCTTCTTGTTGAATTCCAACTCAATTTTCCTTCTTACAGTCGGCCTCTGCTAGAAATGAACTGTCTAGTTTTCAAAATGTACCACAGGAAGTTGAATTTTGCACTTAGTTGTACAATTATTTGAGTTCGAACTTACCTTCACTGGTCGACTCCTATTTGAATACGTTCTCTTGCCTTTTCTCACCACGTATCTCCTTCAACTTCTGTGTTTTCTTCCACAGGGTGAGAATATTGTATGTTGACAGTGAAATTGTCAACATACAATTCATTTTTATCAGAGATTTTGGGATAGGAAGGCGTAGGAGGGAATAATTTGCTAGAGCGTAGGGATTTGGAATGGCGCTGGCCTGGTGAAATAGAGCATACGTTTTGAAATGGAGGTAAGTGTACATAGGAGTGCATCGACGGTTCGAGTCTGGGGAGCGTGCAAGTGAGACACATCAAATGAAAAGAGTTTGAGTCGTATCACTTTAATGAAGGGAGAAAAATCCTTGGAGGAGACTTAAACAAGGGTTTTTATCATTTTTTTTTTTTAAATGGGTTTGTACAGCGATCATAGCTGAAGGTGCTATTGTATTTGTACCTTTGTACTCTCCCTCTTCATTGCAATCATCATAAGAAATGGTTTTTTTTTTTTAAATGTGTTCACTTGACTTATAACTCCTTAATTTGTTTCCTTGAATAACCATCCTCTTCATCAAGCATGAAACATTCTTCTTATGACCCCTTTTAAATTTATATGCAAACAACCTTTTACATATGCAAACAACAATTCAGTCTGTGTATGCAACTTATGTCTTTAGAAACAGAGCATCTTACAGCTCAAAAAAAAAAAACAATGTGTTTGAATTTGAAACCCGATCCTTCCTTATAACTCCTTTGGAAACCAAAATTGGTTCCTTTGAGTACCATTTTTTATGCTTTTGAGGGTATATGAAAATGGAGTGATTAAAAGATGATGTAGGGGAAAGGGAAGATAGGATATTTATCATTGCTTAGCTTATGAAGAATTTCCCAAACTTAAAGCATTAAAAAAGAAAATATATACTAACTTGTTTGCTCATTGTGTTTGCCTGATTGAAGCTGGATGGAATGTTGTTGTAAGTCTTCAATTTTGATAAATTCCCTCTTATATTTCTTTTGCTTAGTATCTCAGGTCCCTCTGCTGAATGGAATTGATATTCTTCTCAGGTCTCTTGCTGAATGAAATTGATATTTTTCTTAGGTCCCTCTGCTGAATGGAATGGTGTTGATGGGTGAAATTGACCGCTCGTCAACTGGAGGAGTGAATCCGGTCTGGGTTTGTCTACTTAACCCAATCTGTTTGGATTAATCCACTCCTACGGGTTTAGCGGCTCCGTTGGCTGATCTAAGTCCTAAGAAAGTAAAAGAAACTAAACTAAAGAAACTAACTTAATGAAAAACACTAGCTGAAAACTATATACAAATCTACAATATACTTACGGCTCACTAACTAATATTTATAAAATAGCTCTACAATATATCTATATGATTATATCTCTAATATATGTATAATATTTACAAACTGCAAATTTTAATCTAAATCTGCAAAACTCAAATATAGATTGATTTTATGACAGTAAAACTATCATTCAGTCTTTTTGATTTTTTATAACTTTTATAAACAAGAAACTAAATAGCTAACTGTCTAATTGAAAAACAGAGAGTAATAATAGAATGTGTTTAGATTACAGGAACTTTCTATATTAATTAAACTAATAAAATAAAACCAACAAACTGACCTGTAATCGCATCTCCTATTCGTCATGTGTACAGTATCCAATTTCGTTGTTTGATGGAGTAAACCGCAACAGATTTTCCAAATGCTTCCCGTAAACGCGAAGCAATAATGATCCAATACTAATAATAGAACATAAGAGAAGTAGTGACAACAATTTTATAATTTCACAAATGATCACGTTGAGTTAAATCTGGCTGTAAAAATTTGTATATAACTGCTCATTGAATAAAGAAGATTAACCTTCTAATCATCAAATTTGAACAGAATAATTGATGTATATAATATGAGGGACATAAAATACGGACACAATATATATTTCATCACATTGATCTGTAATAAATCATGATATCTAAAGTAGTCACAATTTAATTACAAATCAAAATGATCAAAACTTGAACAAAAATACGATATATCGAAGCTAAAGTTGTACCAATATCAACTTCCATTCAAGTCTGTCAATCATAAATCCATAGTTTCTGCTCCCAGGCAACGATGGTTCTTAGTTTACAAAACAATACATTTATATAGGCTACAGGATCAAAACGTTTCCTGTGGATATCATCAAATTTGTTCCAAAAATTGTGGGGGATGCAACCTCCCAGATTCTACTTAACAGCCTATTCTAAAACAACATAAAGAAATAGCATGCTGAGAGATGCCACCAGTGATTCAAATCTTCTTTAGAAATCGTATATACCTGAAAAAACATAAGAATAAACGATTTCATATTGCATTTTGGTTGTAAAAATCAAGAAATTCGAATTTTAGTAACTACCTATAGAATCTCACGATTCTGTAGCTAGTTATAATTATAACTAGAATCGTATTTTATTGAATCAATCAAAACAGACTAGGTGTAATCTGTGGAAACAAATCATGCATCCTAATTTAAAAAGAATAAAATCATCCTAAATTTATTTTTAAACATTCCTACCTCGGATTAAGGAATTTGACTTTATCAAGCAATCTTTGAATTCACAATGGCAGTCGTTGCTTCCACGTTCTTAAAAACAATAGACCCTGTGGTTTTTTGTCGTTTGTCTTTGGTTTGGGCTACAGTTTGAAGTCTGTCATTCTCTTTCATTAGAAAATTCACTTTGTCTTCCAAGGATTTGATCCGAGACTGAAGTAAAGGAACGTCTCTATAATACCTATCGAGCCATGACTGGCATTCGTTACATTGCGGCTGAATAGACTGTGTATTAGCAGTGATGGTATTAATAGGTGGGGAATTTTCCAATTGACCTGTAGGTTCACTATTGAGTTTGATCCCAAGGAAATTGGGGTTGTCTTTAAGAAACGGTGGAAGATTTGTCACATAATCATAGGGTTTACCAGAGCAAAGTCCATACGAATATGGATATTCTTCAGTTAGAAACCGTTTAATTTTCGAATTGGAATCCTCGCTTAACACAATTGGGTTTTGGTCTGCACAGGGCTTAGGTTTATTTCGGGCACATCGTGAAACCCAACGCATGGCCCTTTTACCCTTATAATTGATATCAATATTACCTTTACACTTTTAATTTGCAGATTGTTTAACAAACTTAACACCACCTTTGGGATACAAATCTGGTAGAGTGTCGGGTTGGGTAATGTCCGGATAGGTCGAGGGTTCCACACAATGAGAGAGAAAAGGAGGAGGGATGGTAGGCTCGATGAGGGTTTCTGTGACGACAGACTTGTCAACCTGTCCTATTTCACTGCTAGCAAAACCATTTCTTAACAGGAAGGCGTCCCAACAATCACCGTTTAAATTTAACTGATGAACAATAATAATCTTGATCAAACAATGGTGGAATGGGATGGAATCAGATTTCTGCCTTTTAAAACGCTTTTCCATTTTGTATAAACTTTGAAGGAGAAAATAGGGCATGTTTAGGGGGAAATCGATAAAAATCATGAGCAACCGCAAGTGATATAAGAAAACCAAACCATATCTCCCCTCACAGGTAACAAACTGTTTGACAATAGCTAACAGATCGTGCCATCTAGGTTTTAGAGCTGTAACGGGCATACCTCTATCGCAGCTAGTAATATTCCTTGAGGTGAACAACAATGACCAAGGAACCTCTTCAGCCTTTGAGTTTTTAAACCACTTTTGTCCCACGGCTGGAAAACCGGTGGCTTGGCTAATAAAATCTTCGTTTAACTTGAGCTGGACATCTCCTATTTTAGCTCTACAACCATCGAACGTTAGCGCAAATTGTTGAGTGACTGTTAAATTAAAACCCTCGAACTTTTCAACAAATACCTTCCAGCCATTCCTCTCTAAGTATTCTCGGGCATTATCAAACGATAAAAATGTCTGGACACCGTTGGGCTCAATTCTCACTACAGAAGCCATGGCTAACAACACAAAATCGATAAGGGATTCGGCGATAGGGTTTGACAGAACAAGCACAGAGCCATTTCCCTGAGCTTCCCCAACACAATGCAAAAAGAGCTCGAAATGCTAGGCAGGAGCGTTAATGCTATGCGTGTGAGAAAAAATCGTATAGATAGAGGTAATGCAAACACATCATACCACGCTGTACTTGGAATGACACCTCGGTGTAATGGTACGCATAAAAATCATAACAGTTGAAAACCATCATATGCATATCCACGATTCGATCAAAAAATGAATATATTAAATAAACAATTGAATCAAAGATTTTATAAATCACAAAAACCCTATTAACAATAGTCAAATGCTAAATGGGTGGTGGTTTAATACACATGTAACCAAGGTGTGTTCGAGATCAAGGGGTTATACCATGAAAACAACCATGCTCATAACAAAATAAAACAAATCGACGATAAACCATATGAACATTAACCCTTTGATGAAATCAAACATGAATTCCAGCTGTGAGTTTTCATACTTGCAGTTATGAAAATGAAATCGAAAAGAAGGTACGTAGAAAGCGACGGATAATGGTGTCGTTTAATGAGAAAGGTTGCGACGAGTAATGAGAATTTAAAAACCCTGTGTAATGTTAAGAACCAAACATCAATATAGCATAGAAAAACCTTAGGAAAAGTACTCAACGCCTTGAAAAAGAGATAATTTCAGATAATAAGCCTCTTCGAGGGGGCAACCTCCTTTTACCCCACTTAAATGTTCAAGTACAAGA
>ML780184.1:156754-168084 GCA_009831015.1 Picea engelmannii | reverse complement strand
CCATCATATGCATATCCACGATTCGATCAAAAAATGAATATATTAAATAAACAATTGAATCAAAGATTTTATAAATCACAAAAACCCTATTAACAATAGTCAAATGCTAAATGGGTGGTGGTTTAATACACATGTAACCAAGGCGTGTTCGAGATCAAGGGGTTATACCATGAAAACAACCATGCTCATAACAAAATAAAACAAATCGACGATAAACCATATGAACATTAACCCTTTGATGAAATCAAACATGAATTCCATCTGTCAGTTTTCATACTTGCAGTTATGAAAATGAAATCGAAAAGCAGGTACGTAGAAAGCGACGGATAATGGTGTCGTTTAATGAGAAAGGTTGCGACGAGTAATGAGAATTTAAAAACCCTGTGTAGGCAGCTTGTAAAAATAGAGATTAATATGGCTACCAACAATGGCGACGCACTGGTAGAAGCAGTTATCTCTGCCAAACGAACAAGTCTAGATTAGGATAATCAGAAAAAATTCAACTCAAAAACAACCAAGAAACTGTTTGAACATCATTATCAATCATAAAAAATTCCATTTTCAGATTGCTTGTTATTTTAAAAGACGAAAACTGATGACAATCTCGACAAAAGAGAGTCACGATGTTAAGGTTAAAATTTCCAATATTGTTGACAGAGTTGTTGTTGCCAGCAGGCGTCCATAGCCTCGACAGGGGTGCCATTTAACCCACTCCGATATCTGTGTCCTACCAAGAAGTTCCAGATCAAAACGAAGAACATTTAAGGTCAAAAGATTCCATATCTGAGAATTTTCATATACCTGACATTGCTTCGCTGCCAGCGGGCCTGTTCAGTACCCCGACAAAGTTATATTGGCATCATGCATGTATTTACCCGCTGCCAGCAGACCTGTTCAGTATCTCGGCGGGTTTACAAGCACTTCCCACAGCTCTCTAAAGATTTATTTAGTTTTAAAGATATTTAATCGAGCGGGGTGACACTGAAAATCCTGATATTTTGAACATATTTTAATAAATTACAGACCTTGAGTGAGTTTTTTAACTGTCCTTCATTAAGATCTAGAGATAGTTTATTAATAAACCAACCTTCGAAGGCGGGGAGACATCTCTGAGTTGTTCTCTTAAGGAACAGGAATAGTATAAGAAGAAATATTTATGGATGATCATGAAAATATTCAGTTACAGATTGAAATCAAGAAACACTTTTCAAACAACAAGTTTTCTTTAACATGGCTGCAAACTTCAGAAAAATATCATAATTGATGTTTTAACAATCTTCCGTAGTCATTTCAGAGGAGAAATGTTTTTGTTCTCTTTGTATGAAATAGTTCATGATGCAGGTATGTGTGTTTCAAAATAAAAACCGGTAAGCATAAGGGAAGAATCAAAGCAAAACAACAAAGAAAAACGAAAAGCAAGCAAAACAAAAATATTTACACAGTGTACACGGGATTGTCATCAGGTGAAATACCTTTTTAGAGCTTGGCCATTCATCGGATAGATGTCTGGCTATCCCTCTAGATTCTGTAATCGGAAGGAGCTGGGACCCAATTTCTCAGCAATCAAGAATGGTCCTAGCCACAAGTTCTGAAACTTTGTATGCTCTCATTTTCCCTCATGCGGTTTGTCCCATTTCAGGACAAGGTCACCTACCCCTAAATTTCTGTTAGAGGTAGAATTGGAATCAAACCAACTTTTGACAACGAGTTGATGTTGATCCAATTTATGTTTCTCTTGAGCCCTCACTTCTTCTAATTTTAACAACGCGTTAATTCGATTCTCCAAAGGGGGACAGTCCTCTTCTTGTATTTTTTGCGATAGCTGCAGAGAGGGAAGGATAATATGTCATGGCAGAATTGCCTCTCTGTCGTAAATGAGAAAGAAGGGTGAGTTACCCACAGTAGTTTTTGGAGTCACTCTATCAGCCCAGATTGCATTTAACAGTGCATTATGCCAATTTTTATGGTTTTCAGAGGTCGTTCTCTTGATAATTTTGATCAGATTTTTATTAGTTGATTCTACCAATCCATTGCCTTGAGGGTAATAACCGGCAGGATATTTTAGTTTAATTCCTTTTTCTAGAGTGAAATCACTCATCTCAAGAGATGAAAAATAGGAAGCATTATCAAATACCAGGCAGTCAAGGATACCAAAACGAGTAATAATATTTGAATTCAAAAAGGCTATTACCCGACTAGTATTTACAACTTTTAATGGGGTAGCTTTGGACCACCTGGTGAAGTAATCCATGGCTGTTATGATAAAATTATGTTGTTGTGAGGATGGCATATTAATTGGACCTATAATATCTAGACCCCACTGCTGAAAAGGGGAGTCTACTGAAACTGGTTGCAGAGGGAAGGCTAGTTTCTATATCCGCCTGGATGCTTTTTGACAAATTACACACTTGCGACACAAAGCATGAGCATCTTTAAAAAGTGTGGGCCAGTAGTAACCTTCTCTTAATACTTTATGGGCAGTGGTATCTCCACCAAAATGCCCACCAGCTTCTCCTACATGAAATTCCAATAAGACCTTTTCTGCTTCATCTTTCTCAAGACAACGCATTAGTACTCCATCAAAATTTTGACGAAACAGAATACCATTAATCAGCTGAAAGGAAATAGATTTTAATCTTAGCGCTCTTCTTTTTGTGGGATCCAGGTGATGGGGAGCTGACCCATGTTCAAGATAAAATTTTATATCATCATACCAGGGACTAACAGGGTTTTGTGCACAACAAATTAAACTTTGGTAGTGTTGTCCTGCATTTGACATATCATTTTCCTCTTGTTGTTCTGCAGTTGAGTCAGCGACTAACTTGCATAACCCTTGTCCTCTCACTATTTGTGTTGGGGTGATTTCTATGTCATACTCTTGCAAGAATGTGACCCAGTTTGCCCTCTTTTCGCCTAGTTCTTTCTGTACTAACAGATTTCTGACGGCTGAGTAAGGGACAATGATTTTCATCCTAGATTTCAAAAGATAAGATCGGAAGTGTTTTACTTCTTTAAAAACAACATAGGCTTGCTGGTCTAATGCTGGGTAATTAAGTTCTACGCCTTTGAAGGCTAAGCTCATAAAGGCAATTGGGACTTCATTATTTTCAGCGTTCTTTTGAGTTAGGATAGTGGCGTAAGAGCAGTTAGAAGCGAATGTGTAGAGAGTGAAGTCTTGCGAAAAGTCGGGGCTCATTAGAGAAGGAGAGTCTGTTATGGCCTTTTTTATTGAATTAAAATCCTGGTTTTCTAAAGATCCCTAATGGTATTGTACGTCCTTTTTTATTAGGTTTTGTAATGGTCTCACCATTTCTGAAAAAATGGGGATGAATCTCCTGACAAAGTTTATCTGACCTAAGAAAGATTGTATAGAATGTTTTTACGAGGGAGGGGGAAGTTTCGAAATGACATGAGTTCTTTCAGGGTCGATAATCATCCCTTCGCTTGATAGAATAAATCCTAAGAGCTTACCTTTTTCTACTATGAAGATAGATTTTTTAGGATTTAAAGAAATGTCGTACTTATGACATCGCTATAGAACGGATCTTGAATGAGCTAGATGATCTACTTTGTGTTTCGAGAAGAAAGTAACATCATTCAACTAAATTACAACAGATTGATTGATTAAGCCTCGGAAAGTGATTTCCATCGCTCTCTGGAAAGTGGCACCAGCATTTATGATTCCAAAGGGCATCTTCCTATAAGCGTAGGTGCCCCATGGAGTGCGGAAGGTGGTTTTAAGTTGGTCTGGAGGGGACATCAAGACTTGGTTATACCCTAAAAAACCATCCAATAAGGATAATCTTTCAGAACCAGATACCTGTTGAAGGATCTATTCCATAGGTGGGACAGGGTAGTTTTCTTTATCAGACGCTCGATTAAGATTTCAAAAATCGACACATAGTCGGATTTCACCACTCTTCTTCCGAACAGGGACAAGATTAGAGACCCATTGTGTGTGCCTAACTGGGAAGATTATCTTAGCGTTCAAGAGTTTATTTAATTCCTTCTTGACAGTCGGTTCGAGTTTTGGATGCATTTTCCTTAACTTTTGTTGAAAAGGTTGGGTTTGGGGTTTCATAGGAATAACATGTTGTATGATGTTAGGATCAAAGGTTTTTAGGTCATCATACGTCCAAGCAAAAGCATCTTTGAATTCCTTAAAAAATTTAATAAACGCTGCTTTTTCTTGTTTAGAACATCCCACCCCTAAATTAATGCACTGTGGATTGTCTTTAGTTCCCAAGTTTACTTTTTCATACGTTAAAGAGGAACTATTCATTTTACAGTTCACTAATTTTTTTAACTTGTCCTGAAGATCATAAAATTCTTCTAATCTAACTACATATTTAGGGATAGAATTTACCATGTCTGATGAAGATTCAGGAGATCTCGGCTCTGGTATTACCGTGAAGTCACGAATATTTTCATCATGAGTACCTTCGTCGATTACTGCGTCCTGGAAAGTTTCTTCCATATGCAGGAAACTTATAATCTGTTGATCGTCATCGAAGACTCTCCAATTCATGATGTTGTCAGGGACGGATGGTCTGAACAACAGTTCGATGGAGAATGCATTCGGAGACAAGCCTTCTGTAGGAAAAAGTTTCGAAGCTACATTAGCTAACAAGTCGGCTTCCGAACTATTCAAACTAGGAATAGAGTTTATGTTAAATGCAGAAAACTTATTCATCAAATTCCATACCTCAGATTGGTAGCTTTTAAGGTGCGGAGATAAACAATGGATAGAATTTTTTACCTGTCTAACCACAATTTCTGAATCGCAAAAGACAGTCAAATTTTGAACGTTCATATCTAATGCTTTTCTAAGGCCTTGCAATAAAGCCTCATATTTTGTTGTGTTTTTTGTACATTCAAACTCTAACCTGCACACAATCAGGGTTTTGTTACCTGCTGGATCAATAATCACGCAGCCCGCACCAGCTCCTTCCTTGGATTTTGACCCGTCAAAGTAAAGAGACCATATCTGATTTTTGTTGGGTGCATGTGACCATTGGGTAGAAGCTGTTGGTTGCATATATGTCAAAATTTTAGACTGTTATTCTGGATTAGTGATAGCGGAAGCTTCGGCCATGAAATTGCCAAAAAAGGTATCCATCCCTTGTATTTCGGGTGAGTTGGCAGAAGGTGTAAATGGCTCATTTGGATCATTTAAATCTGTCACTGTGAACTTCAGGTAACGTTCACGATTTACCTTGATTCTATTGGGTTTTCCATTCTCAGGCAGCCACAAGTGGGACCAATCCATTGCAAAATAGCCGTGTAGTTTTTCTGACCAATCTCTGCTTAAAAACAAACCATACACTTCTGGGATATATACGACAATAATATCAATCACTTGATGAACTTTAGGGTTAGACAACAATCTTATAAGCACATTTCTCAATTTGCCTATAACTTTAACACTAGTTCGATCAAGCTGGATGATTTTCAAGGTGGATGGTTGAATTTCAGCATTAATCTTCTGACACACAGACCATGGCATTACGTTAGATGATGCTCCTGAATCTACCATACAATTGTGAATGTTCCTATTGAAGATTTCAAAAGTTAACAAAAATGGAGGGACATTTCTGCGAGTACTAATGGTGGAAGCTTGTTGCTTTTTACTTGCAGCCTCTAAAACTAATTTATCTACAATTGTTACATTATTTATAGGAAGGTCTCTTTTCTCATGATAATCAGAAGTAGTCATGGCGGAGGCCTTCTGAGGAACTTTGGGGTTGTTCTGAAAACCTTTGTTACTGCTTGGATTGCCATTTTTGTTGTTCTCTGCAATATTTTGTAGCATTTTTTGTAGAAGAAACAAGAATTTTAATAATTCATAAACATAAATATTAGCCCTTAACTTTTTTAGATCTTCAACCAAATCATAATCTAAGCTTGGGTTTACATAATTCTGTTTAGTCTCAGTTGGTTTAGACTTTTTTGGGGGCAAAGTCGTAGTGATTTCAGAAGAAGGCTTGTTTGTTGTCTTACTCCTAGTATTGTAAGGATGTACTGTTTCGAAATTAGCTTGAAAAATACTATCTGAGAAATGTCCAAAAATGTTCGGAGACGATTCATCTTCTTCTACTGTCTCTTGTTCAGCTACTTCCTCAGGGATCTCAGGAGGCATCAAGTTTTCTTGTGCTTCTAGAATCGTTTGAATAGCGAATTGCAGGCTTTCTATATTTAGGCCTTCAGTATTTGAATTAGGTCGGTTGGTGGGAAAAGGCTTCCTAAACGGGGGTTTGTAAGGCCCTTTGCTCGAAGAAGCTTCTTCAGCCATCCTTTTCAAATCTATAACTTGATTGGACAGTTTTTGAATGACTTTCTGTAAGTTTTCTAAATCTGAGCTTTCCGGTTGTGCCTTGTTTTGGGAAGGTCTAGGGAGGATTTCGATTTTCTTTTTGGAAGATGGACTAGTCTCTATTTCGTTGCTAGTAGTGTCTTTTAAGCTGAGGATGTCTTTCTCGATCTGACTGGCCTCTTTGAAGGCTTCTAACGAAGTGGCTTTCTTAGACCTCTTTACCCAAATGGCTATGCTTTGATGTAAGGCTTTCGTATAATATGCTATGATAAGATTCTCGGCAGGCATCGAATCCGTAGGGATTCGATTCTTTAGTGTTAAGAATCTTTGATTGAAGTCTTTGATCTTCTCTTTGGGGTTCATTCTTAAACTAGAAAGTTCCATGACTAGAACTTCTGGGCACTTATTGTCTCCAAACTTCTCAAGAAAATAGGATTCAAACTTCTCCCATGACATGATGGTATGAAGTTGTTGGGCAAAGTACCAGGTAGAGGCATTGCCTTTAAAGGTGTAGGGAAACAATCTACAGACTACGTCTTCGTGCTCGACACTACGGAGTCTAATGGCTAACATAAAAAATTTGATGTGATCTTCAGCGATCTGTTTAGAGTCCGGGTCAAATTTAGGGAGCCATTTCTCCAGGTGTTTGGGTAAGGGATGCTGAGGCCCAGGTATGGCCACCGCATCTTGGTCGAGCCAGGGTCTGGCGGGATTTTTCTGGTTGGCCATAGGTGTGGGTGGTGTCGAAGGCTGGGATGAGGAACTGCCTTCGTCAGAGGACTCTTCTCCAGAAGAAGAAGGAGATGAAGGAGGTGGTGATGGTGGTATACCAGATCCTCTTGTTGCAGTAGTGAGGATTGGATCTGTAGGGTTTAAAGTGAGGTCAGTGCCTCCAAGTTGTTCTCTGATATCAGAGAATTCTAATGGTTGGTCCAAAGGTCATTTTGGTTGTCTTAAACGGGTGAAGGCACTGTGTGTTCTTATGATATATTGGCGGACAATCTCTTGTATGTCACCACCTGTAGGATTTGGAGTTACTGGTTCAACTGTGATCCGTAGATAATCGTTTGATGTGGTTGTTGTTTGAGGGACAATGTTGTCATTTGAATGACTTCTAGTCACTATAGGTGAGCCGGTAGGTGGTGGAGGAGTCTTACGACCACCTCGTGCCATTAATAATTTCAGGCCCTCCTTCTAGCACCATTTGTTGATGGGCGAAATTGACTGCTCGTCAACTGGAGGAGTGTATCCAGTCCGGGGTTGTCTACTTAACCCAAGACATTTGGATTAATCCACTCTGATGGGTTTAGTGGCTCCGTTGGCCGATCTAAGTCCTAAGAAAGTAAAAAAAACTAAACTAAAGAAACTAACTTAATGAAAAACACTAACTGAAAACTACATACAAATCTACAATATACTTACGGTTCACTAACTAATATTTATAAAATAGCTCTACAATATATCGATATGATTATATCTCTAATATATGTATAATATTTACAAATTGCAAATTTTAATCTAAATCTACAAAACTCAAATATAGATTGATTTTCTGACAGTAAAACTATCATTCAGTCTTTTTGATTTTTTATAACTTTAATAAACAAGAAACTAAATAGCTAACTGTCTAATTGAAAAACAGAGAGTAATAATAGAATGTGTTTAGATTACAGTAACTTTCTATATTAATTAAACTAATAAAATAAAACCAACAAACTGACCTGTAATCGCATCTCCTATTCGTCCTATGTACAGTATCCAATTTCATTGTTTGATGGAGTAAACCGCAATAGATTTTCCGAATGCTTCCCGTAAATGCGAAGCAGTAATGATTGAATACTAATAACAGAACATAAGAGAAGTAGTGACAACAATTTTATAATTTCACAAATGATCACATTGAGTTAAATCTGGCTGTAAAAATTTGTATATAACTGCTCATTGAATAAAGAAGATTAACCTTCTAATCATCAAATTTGAACAGAATAATTAATGTATATAATGAGGGACATAAAATACGGACACAATATATATTTCATCACATCAATCTGTAATAAATCATGATATCTAAAGTACTCACAATTTAATTACAAATCAAAATGATCAAAACTTGAACAAATATATGATATATCGAAGCTAAAGTTGTACCAATATCAACTTCCATTCAAGTCTGTCAATCATAAATCCATAGTTTCTGCTCCCAAGCAGCGATGGTTCTTAGTTTACAAAACAATACATTTATATAGGCTACAGGATCAAAACGTTTCCTATGAATATCATCAAATTTGTTCCAAAAATTGTGGGGGATGCAACCTCCCAGATTCTACTTAACAGCCTATTCTAAAACAACATAAAGAAACAGCATGCTGAGAGATGCCACCAGTGATTCAAATCTTCTTTAGAAATCGTATATACCTGAAAAAACATAAGAATAAACGATTTCAGATTGCATTTTGGTTGTAAAAATCAAGAAATTCGAATTTTAGTAACTAGCTACAGAATCTCACGATTTTGTAGCTAGTTATAATTATAACTAGAATCGTATTTTATTGAATCAATCAAAACAAACTAGGTGTAATCTGTGGAAACAAATCATGCATCCTAATTTAAAAAGAATAAAATCATCCTAAATTTATTTTTAAACATTCATACCTCAGATTAAGGAATTTGACTTTATCAAGCAATCTTTGAATTCACAATGGCAGTGGCTACTTCCACGTTCTTAAAAACAACAAACCCTGTGGTTTTTTGTCGTTTGTCTTTGGTTTGGGCTATGGTTTGAAGTTTGCCATTCTCTTTCGTTAGAAAATTCACCTGGTATTCCAAGGATTTGATCCAAGACTGAAGTAAAGGCACGTCTCTATAATACCTATCAAGCCATGACTGACATTCGTTACATTGTGGCTAAATAGACTGTGTATTAGAAGTGATGGCATTAACAGGTGGGGAATTTTCCAATTGACCTGTAGGTTCACTGTTGAGTTTGATCCCAGGGAAATCGGGGTTGTCTTTAAGACATGGTGGAAGATTTTTCACATAATCATAGGGTTTACCAGAGCAAAGTCCATACGAATATGGATATTCTTCAGTTAGAAACCGTTCAATTTCCGAATTGGAATCCTCGCTTAACACAATTGGGTTTTGGTCTGCACAGGACTTAGGTTTATTTCGAGCACATCGTGAAACCCAACGTGCGGCCCTTTTACCCTTATAATTGATATCAATATTACCTTTACACTTTTTCTTTGCAGATTTTTTAACAAACTTAACACCACCTTTGGGATACGAATCTGGTAGAGTATCTAGTTGGGTAATGTCCGGATAGGTCAAGGGTTCCACACAGGGAAAGAGAGAAGGAGGAGGGATGGTAGGCTCGACGAGGGTTTCTGTGACGACAGACTTGTCAACCTATCCTATTTCACTGCTAGCAAAACCATTTCTTAACAAGAAGGCGTCCCAACAATCACTGTTTAACTTTAACTGATGAACAATAATAATCTTGATCAAACAATGGTGGAACAGGCTGGAATCAGATTTCTTCCTTTTAAAACACTTTGCCATTTTGTATAAACTTTGAAGGAGAAAATAGGGCATGTTTAGTGGAAAATCGATAAAACTCATGAGAAACCGCAAGTGATATAAGAAAACCAAACCATATCTCCCCTCACAGGTAACAAATTGTTTGACAATAGCTAACAGATCATGCCATCTAGGTTTTAGAGCTGTAACATGCATACCTTTTTCACAGCTGGTAATCTTCCTTGAGGTGAACAACAATGACCAAGGAACCTCTTCAACCTTTGAGTTTTTAAACCACTTTTGTCCCACGGCTGGAAGACTGGTGGCTTGGCTAATAAAATATTCATTTAACTTGAGCTGGACATCTCCTATTTTAGCTCTGCAACCATCGAACTTTAGCGTGAATTGTTGAGCGACTGTTAAATTAAAACCCTCAAACTTTTCAACAAAGACCCACCAGCCATTCCTCTCTAAGTCTTCTCGGGCATTATCAAACGATAACAATGTCTAGACACCATTGGGCTCAATTCTCACTACAGCGGCCATGGCTAACAGCACATAATCAACAAGGGATTCGGCGATAGGGTTTGACAAAACAAGCATAGAGCCATTGCCCTGAGCTTCCCCAACCCAATGCGAAAAGAGATCGAAATGGTAGGCAGTAGCGTTAATGCTATGCGTGTGAGAAAAAATCGTATAGATCGAGGCCATGCAAACACATCATATCACTCTATACTTGGAATGACACCTTGGTGTAATGGTACGCATAAAAATCATAACGGTTGAAAACCATCATATGCATATCCACGATTCAATCAAAAATAAATATATGAAATAAACAATTGAATCAAAGATTTTATAAATCACAAAAACCCTATTAACAATAGTCAAATGCTAAATGGGTGGTGGTTTAATACACATGTAACCAAGGTGTGTTCGAGATCAAGGGGTTATACCATGAAAACAACCATGCTCATAAAAAAATAAAACAAATCGACGATAAACCATATGAACATTAACCCTTTGATGAAATCAAACATGAATTCCAGCTGTGAGTTTTCATACTTGCAGTTATGAAAATGAAATCGAAAAGCAGGTACGTAGAAAGCGACGGATAATGGTGTCGTTTAATGAGAAAGGTTGCGACGATTAATGAGAATTTAAAAACCCTATGTAGGCAGCTTGTAAAAATAGAGATTAATATGGCTGCCAACAAATGGATACTTTTCTCAAGTCCCTCTGCTGAATGAAATTGATATTATTCTTAGGTCCCTCTATTGGATGAAATTCATTTTTTTGAAATGCATGTTGTCATCTGTAGAAGGCTTGAAAGGTTTTCAAAATGTATACCTTATCCCCCTCAGCCTTATTTATTGACTTGTCCTCAAGTCTCAGAGATAAGTATTTGTAAAACTTTTGAAGCTAAAAAATGAAACTAGAAGTTAATAATGAAAATTATTATATATATATATATATATATATATATATATATATATAT
>ML780184.1:106647-149973 GCA_009831015.1 Picea engelmannii | reverse complement strand
TGTAATTTCTGATAAATTTTCAATTTTAATGCCAAAAATTAGAAAACTCAATTCTTAAGCTAAAGAATGATAAATATACCTTGCATAAGTTGTTTTATGGAAAATATGGAATGAAATGGAGGCAAAATGGATGGTTATAGAGGTAAAAGTGTAGTTTATAGAGTAAAAAGGAAGCACAAAAATGTACTCAACAATTATCATCCATTATGATAATGTTCCTTTGTATATGAAGCACTCTTTGAACCAATCTATAAATCGATTATCCCGTCTACTATCATATATCTGTCCAAACCTGCTAAGTGTTCTTACGAATCCATCTCTGTCCATATTGTCCGAGACTCTACTTGCGCAATTGTCCATAATGTTGACCCATTTATCACTATACTATCATGAAGTATTGATTAATCTATCAAAGTGTACTTCTACTAATTGATTTCTCTAAATCTGTCTTCTCAAACTATGAAAGCTGCTCGAAGGATGGTTCTTTGGTCTATCACAGCTATCGCATAGACTCCCCATGTCTAATATTCATATTACTTGGGAGTCTCTAAGACAGATGGCTCAAAACAATTCCTGCTCTGATGTGTATTCACCATCATCTTCATTGGTAGATTCATCATCATCAGGGATGATTTTAAGGATGGAAAATTATTTTTAAATGTAGAAACCTTGGCGAATATTACTAATCCTTCATATGTCAACTATAAATGTTTGGCGATATTTTTTTAAAAACATTCAAATTTCTAAGTATTTTATATAGTTTTATAAACTTTTGGCGATTTTTAAGGTAAAATAATTGTATTCTATAGAATTTGGGCAAATCATTTTTTAAAATAGTGAATCTCATTTTTGCAAAAACCATCGAAAATTAGCCCATGAGCGAAATTTAACCCCTAAAATAATCCATGAGATTCATCATCTTCATTGGTAGATTAATTATCTCTCTGAGCTCTGACTTCTTTCTTTCTATCTGTGGATTCACCTTTCACTCCAATTCCTGAAAGTACAATCTATTGAACCTATTCCTTATTTACATGTCCTTCCTTTCTTTTATTTATTTTCCAAACCTTTCTCTATCTTACATCTTTATTTTTCTCTGTAGAATTGTCTTCATCTTGTTTTATTGTCAATGTTGCGATCTCTGGTACCTGGTCTTTGTTCACCTGTTCTTCCTGTTTTCTTATCCACACTTTCTTATATCTGATATTAGTATTCTCTTTCATGGAAGTATCAATCATGCTTCTACAATCACTGGCTATGTTTCCATAGTTATGACATTTGTAACACTCAATGTTACGTGTGACCACATAGGCACTTCTTGCTTGAACATTTCTTTAATAATCCCTACAATCTGCAGCCTTATGTCCAAATTTAGTACAATAAAAACAATGACCATAAAATAAATTTGCATACCTGGGAGTGAATGATGTTCTTTGTGGCATAGTCCTTCTGAAATTTTTCCTTGATTGATCATGATCATGATTGAAGCTTCATTGTGGCTTGAACATGGATGGTCTTCTTGAAGATGTATCTTCAATAGTTTTCTTAGATTCTAGTTGACCATGATTCCTTCCTTTGAGTACTTCTGCATAACTCTTTATATTTTCTTCATTCTTCTTTTCTAGCAACCTAGAGTGCTTCTCTTCATTCTCTATAACTGATGTGAATGTTTCTGTCTCTTCAACATTCTTGTTGAGCTTGACGATTTTACTTCTCAATGTGACAACTTCTTCTTCAAGCTTCTCAACCTCTTCTTCTTTCTTCATTTTCTAAGACTTCATGACTTCCTTTGTTCTTTTCTCTTCTTCAAGATGAATTTTTAATGTGATTATTTCTTCTTCAAGTCTTTTCTCTTTTTCACCAAACTCCGCCTCAAGCTAGTTTAGATCATTAGTTCTTTCCTTAAGATGATCTGTCAATATCTTCTCTCTCATTTTTTCTTCTTCCTTCTGTGCTGCTATGTTGGTTTAAAAACACTGCTTTTGATATTCAAGATTTTCTTCGATCTGTCTTTCTTCTTCTAGATGAGTTCTTAATTTTTTGATGATCTGTTGGGCTTCTTCAAAAATGTGAACACTTTCCTTTTGGTTCATCAATTCTTTCTTGAGTGAATTGTTTTCTTCTCTTAGTTCATATATGAATGACCTGTCCAAACAACCTATCACAATAACATGTCTCGTCAATCTTATCCACCAAATCATATCTACTCACCAAGATCAATCACCAAGAAAACTCTCAAAGATGTGCATCAACCAACCATAACACAACAATTCATAATCATCACCAAGATCAATATGTTTTTCTAATAATATACCAATACAAGTATGCTACATCATCCTTAAACCATGTGTCAACAATACTACTAACAAGTGCCTCCAACCATGTACCAAGTATGTACCTGTTACAGGAAAATCTCCCTGCAGACAAGTGAATTTCCTCTTGAACCCTAAATCTCTAAGATCAAGACAGAAAGGTGCTAACTTTGGTCACTGACATCCTTTTAAACCTAGATAATTCAATCAAATAAATAAAATGAAGAAGAATGTACCTTTTTTCGATGTTGGTCCTCGCCCATTCCAATTTGAGCCTTGATCCCCAAGCTCTTCAACAATTCCTACAATCCAATAACAACAAAGACAAAAAAACTTCCTATTCTACCATGATTAATCCAAAACTAGATCTATCTATCAAAGACAAGTTCATGTAGGCATACACAACCTTGAAAGAAACAGGACACACACATGTATTAATGAGAACTAGATAGCAATACTTACAGACCTTTGATGAAGTTGCATAAACCTCTTCCAGCTCTCCTTGTCCAACCCCTTGCTCAAATAATCCACAATAAAAAATGAATATGTTTTACTGATTATATCCCTTATGAGAACATAAGTTTGATGCCTTCAATTTCCTCTCCTTCCTTATGAGATCATAAGTTAGGTATCTCTCTATTTACCCCTCTATTTCACCACGAGAAGGCCTCCTTATATAATCTTGGAGAGACCCAACCACCTTAGATATTCTTGGGATAGGTTGAGGATCCTTCTCCATCAGTTGTGGATCTTCCCTAAGATCCATACTTGACCTCATATTCGAATCTAACCAACTCCAGAGATGAGGGGGAGTTTTCCCTGATTTTCCTCAACAGCCCAATATTTCCTCAAACAGCCCAGCGCTCCCACAAAATGGGGCACAAAGTGTTGCAACACACCACCAAAGGAGGGAAAGGAGTGTTGACACTCCCTGATAGTGGGTAGGGAAGCACTACCCAAAATTTCCTTAAACAATC
Source organism: Picea engelmannii (assembly GCA_009831015.1). Classification (NCBI taxonomy): domain Eukaryota; kingdom Viridiplantae; phylum Streptophyta; class Pinopsida; order Pinales; family Pinaceae; genus Picea; species Picea engelmannii. The sequence continues at coordinate 146,684 of ML780184.1, read as the reverse complement.
CCAGTGCTCCCCTATAAGGGTGCACAGAGTGCTAGAACGCTCCCCCAAAGAAGGTCAAGGAGTGTTGTCACTCCCTGACAGTGGGTAGGGGAGCACTGGCCTTAAAAATTCATTTTTGAGTGGGTTTTTTCATGGAAAAATCTTTGTACTCTCCATTAGATGATTTCTCTTTCTTAAACCAGTCTTTGAGGGTGTCTTCAAGTGTTCCTTATGATGTTGTTCGAGACACGACATAAGAAAGATGACTGTATGATGTCTACAATACTTGCAACACTTGTAGCAAAAATGTGACACTTGTAACGATGACAATAGGTCATCATTGAAGTGAGTAATTTTGATGTGTAACAGATTTCCCCCCAAAGTGCGAAGTTAGAAGACAAAAACCGATGACTGAAGTACATGGTAGACTTTTTCGATAAGGGTATGGACACGAAGAAGGTGGTAGAAGCTGCAAACAACCATCAAAAAAATATTATGACATGTTTCAAACCCAAGGCAAGAATACCTATGCTTGGGTGATAAAGAATTGCAAGGTATGGCCGCCATAAGATACATTGTGGATCCATAATTATATTAACAAATAGTATAGCCACCAAAGATATGTTGTGGATCTATACTTCCATGACATGAACTGATCATAGCCACGTAAAATACATATTGGATCTATGAGATGACAAGACATAGACATGGACCAATACAAATTGGATCTATGTGACAGTATATGTGTAAATATTCAAGAGAAACTCCGTCGCAACCTGGGTAAAGTACATATCAGAGTGATCACTCAACCCAGGGTATTCTAATGATCTAGATGTAGTACAAGTCTAACCATGTGAATAGAAGTTCTGATGTCGAACATGGAAAAAACCACTTGATTACCGGTCAATGAGGTAAATAGTTAACAAGTGCAAGAGAAATCACCATTGATGTCAATGATTCCCAAGGTACCCTAGTACATTCCAATGAATGTGGATAAATGAGATGAAGTTGAACATTCATGGAATCATCTGATCAGGGGTCAATGATGTAAACCCACTATCGAAAGCGAGGAGGCCTGCCATTGAGGCATGCAGGTCCCAAGGTACTAACTGGTTTCTAGGTCTAGTTCCTGGATAATGTGTTGAGGTCAATAGGAATAGACTCGTCGCAAGAGGGCCTTGATGTATCCCCCATAAATGACACAAAAATGACATAGAGATGTAAATTGGTAGATCAAATGAACATGGAATGACACAGGTATTGAAATAGGATATTTTTTATGGTTGAATCTCGAGGCAGATACTTCCCTTGAACACTAAGGCACAACAACAGAAATATGACATGGACCAAAACATGATGATACAATGGATATTGTGACTTTTGTCGGGTGACCCAAAGGAGTAAAGAAACTCAGAGGATTGGTTCAGTGCAAAGGTTTAGCGGATTAAAATGTATGCAAAGACAAAGTTTCATGTTCAAGGGCGATCATAAGAGTGACCTGTAATGTTCCCCAAAATTGCTTAGCTTGCGTCCTTCTATTTTTTCCCCCATCCAGATAGACGAGTACCTCTTTTTGATATAACGAGCTCGAGGAGGATAACACATGATCGATATAACTCACCTTTGGTAAGTCCCTCTTCCTTTGTTTAATGAACTAGAAAAAGTAAGGGTTCGGTCCCATATTGGCCCTTCAATGTATGATTTTTTTAAAGAGTCCAAAGAAGGTAAACTCGATGATTTTTCATGTTTAGAGAGTCTAAAAAGAACTTAAAGATGACTCCAGGGTTGTCCTTTTTCGTAATTTTAGTCTCGCAAGGATGAAAAAGAGATAAACTACCACTCACAAGATGCCCTTTAAAAACTTTTAACAAGTGTGAAAGGAATCAAGATCACTCAGCAATATTTTCATGTTTAGAGAGTCTGAAAAGAGCTTAAAGGAGACTCCAGGGGGTTCCTTTTTCGTATAACCTTTATGAGTCCAAAAAAGTGATAAAATTATACTTGGTTACATTCTCATGTATTTTCAAGCGTGAGAAAGAAAAAATCCTAAGCTCAGTAATGGTTTCATTTTTACACAAGCTTGAAACAAAATTAAACTATGCTTGTAAATTCCCAACGTAATTTCCAAAGGTTGGGATACCCATGGATGGTCAGTACTATGGCCCCAACTTGAAAATCTAGTGGCATAACTCCAGAATGATAATCAAAGGCTGGAGACATGCCCCCCCAAGCTTCAATTCATTCACTGACTTTGAGGTTGTCACCCATTTCTCTACTAGATGGAGAAAAAGGATAAGGGTGGATGAAATGAAGGTTGAAATACGAGACCTGACGAAGGACTCGACTTGATGGGAGAGGTGATTGTTTCATTTTTTAATGAGATTTTCAAAGGAAAAGAACTATGCTCAAGGGTCCAAGTTCAATCCCCGATTTCCGTTTCATTTTTTAACGAGCTTGCTATAGAGAGGAAAATTATGCTCATAGCCTCTATTTCATTTTTTAACGAGCTTTCCATATAGAGTAAAATTGTTCTCGTGGAATCTTCTTGATCATGGCTTCCAAGAGGATAACACTCTAAAAGGAGACCATGTCAAGGGACAAAAATCAGTCATGGCTTCCAAGAGATCTTTACTGGATGGAAGAAGAATGCTCTGGAAGGAACACATGTCGAGGGTCTTGTCAAGGGTAAGGAGATCAGGCTCCAATATCCCGACCAAAGATATCACCATGCCAACTACCGGATCTAATTCATCGGAATTTGAATTCATGGGATACAATGCCACATAATTGACCTGTGGCAGGGGTGATACCGACTGCATATAAGAACCGTGTAGGGAGGTTATTGGGTTGATGGTCAAGTCAGGCCCAATGAATGAAATTTGATCAATAGTCATCATTCTTCCATCGTGAGGGAAATATATCACATGGAAGAGAGTGGACACAATAGATTTTATGGCATATACATAATCGCGCCCAAGGATTAAATTGAAATCCAAGGGGTCCTGGACTACCATAACATCAATAAAGACAGTTTTCCCTCCCAAAGTTACAGAAAATTGAGGAAGGAATCCTAAAGGGTGGTTGGTTCTTATGTTAAAAGAGAACAGAGTCTATGTAACCAACACAAGCTGAGGATAACCCAAAGATTTCCAAGCAATAGAGGACAAATACTAGTGGATGAACCTTCATCTATCAGCGCATGAGGAAAGTCTCGACCACAAACCTGTACTGTAATCTTGAAAGAAATGTGAGAGGGAAGACGAGGTCCAGTTAGCACACCCCAATCAAAAAGGATGTCCTCATTACTTGGAGGGGGTTTCATGGGAAAGGGAGGAATTCCCCCCAGCACGTTAGATTCTGTATCAACGAGAAAAGCGTGGGAAGAATTAGGTTTACTCTCTAGCAGGAGAGTAAGATCGATTGATAACGACATCAAATCGACCACTTGGGTTTCATTCTCTAAGGGGAGAATGGGGTCGATAGGTAGAAACAGATCAACCGCTTGGGTTTCACTCTCTAACGGGAGAGCAGGATCGACCGAAGATGGGATCGGATCAACCACTTTGTCAACTGGCTCAACTAAGGACGTGACCATATTGATGACATGATCAACTGGACTGACCGTTGAATGGACCAGAGAAACCACTTTGGCACTCGTCAGAGGAGGAGTGGGATTAAACATGTTGGCACTTTTCAGATGAAGGTTGGGACTGACCAATGACAGGACTGGATCAATCACTTGGGTTTCACTTTTTAGATGAAAACTGGGGATGATTGATGATGGAACTGGTTCAACCAAGGATGAAACTAGATTGACCACCTAATCAACTGGACTGACCGGGGATGGAACCAGATTGACTATTCTATCAACTAACAATGGGTTGGGGGAAATATTACGATAACCAGTCAGGAGTTGAAGCTTTTCCAAAAGAGAAGAAGCCTCATTCATACGAGGACAAATGTGAGAATAATGATCACCTTCACATAACATACAAGGAAATTTGACAGTTGTCTTCTTACCAACCTTAACGTCACTAGTCGACAGGGCATCACCAACATGTACATCAGGGGCCGATGATGTGGAGGACCACATTTCTAAGACCTTGGGAAGACTAGGGCAATCCATCAGAAAGTGGTCACCCTTACAAAGGCTGCAAGGGAATTTGGGTTTCAAATTCTTTGTTTTAATCTTGTCGACCTCATCAACACTGCCAGTACGATTAACAGTAGTTGGTTTCTTGGATCCAACATATGTTATGGTTGGAGGCTTGGTCCTTTTTGGGTTCTTCTTCTTCTTCTCTTTCTATTTATTCTTCTTCTTATCAACCTGGATACTTGCTTTAGAGCTTTCACTAGGTGAAGAAGGAGAAAGGGAAGGAGACTTAATGGGTGAAGAAGGAGCAAAGTCGACATGCGCTTGATGTGTGGGTGGTGTACTTACATCTGAATCATTAGGTGTAGTTGAAGCACTGTGAAGATTCAATATCACCATAGTGGGGAACAACCAAACTGGTAATCCGATGGTGAGTCGTGGAAGACTCAGTGTGGAAATGTACGGAGGACCAATGTTTCCAAAAGAAGGAAAGGTGAAAGGTTCCTCGAGACAAGGGCTTCCTCCATTGGTACTCCTAGGATTTGATTCCATTAACACTGACTCAACCTAAGGTCCACTAAGTAAAACAAACAACACACGTTATGAATCTAAGAAGCAAACAATCAAACAAAACTTCCCACAATGAAACCACTAGTTGGTGATGAAATCCAACGTTGCGAGATAAATATAGGAAGGGACAGGGATAGAGCAGGTGGATCAGTTGTGTTGGTGACCTACTTAATGGACTTACTCCTTGGTGCAACCTTCCACGCAGTAAATGTGTATTTACCCTCCAAGGATCCCGAGTGAGTTTGAGCAACGTATGTTCCAGGTACAATGAGACTTCCCTTCATTGTCACCTTGTGTAAGACCCTGAAGATTATGGATACTAAGGTCACCAACTCGCAATCAGCCCCTAGGAGGGTACAGTCAACAATCCAATATGAACGTATGGGAAAGATAACAAGTCTGAAATCCTTCTAGAGAACTGAGGACAAGTGGACCGGTAGAACTCTAGAGGACCCTGAACGGATTCAGAGTTCATGAAGCACTGATACCAAATGAAGACAGTTGAGCCTCAAGAAGAACCCCCAATATACGATTTGACTATTACGAATGGTTGAACCAAGGAGGGATAATCTCTATAACTCTCCCAAACGTGACCTTGTGTGTAACCCCTATGTGAGAGGGGGATCCCAGTAAGCTGATACGAAAATTGGATTTTCTCTCCCTATCACAAGATGCTAAGTTTGTTTGAAAGCTTTGGAAAGTTATCTTTCAACCTATTCCAAATCCCTACACCTTAAGCTAATGTAGTTTTTCTAACAAAAAATTAAAAATGTATGATAAATTTGAGTTTAGCACTTGATTTTAAGGTTGTTTTTTACTTAGAGGTGTATGAGAGTGAAAACTAATGATATTATGAATCAATTCCCAAAACATGCATAAGAAATTATAAGCAGTCTTTTCTTTCAATGAATGTCTATTTAAGGGAAGGAGAATGGATTTTTCTTTACTATCAAACATTAAGATGCAATGATTTCACGCAATTGTTCTCAATCAAGAATCCAATATAATGCTAAAATGTTAAGAAATTGGTTCCAATATCCAAAAACCAATCATGAAAAAATATCCTTTTGCTTATATGTGACTGATAATCAGTTTGATGTAAAGCTTCCTATGTTAATCAGACATCAAGATCTCTGAGATTTAAGCAACTAGAAAAAAACTGTACATAAACAAAAACACACCCTCATTGTGATCAAAAAAGAAATGAAAAGAAAAAAAAATCAAAAAGGAGGAAATGCTTGGAGAAAAGACCTCAAAGATCAAATGGAATGGTGCATAGATCTCTGAATTTCCTTACAACAACTTTCGTTCATTTAGATAAGTGAGAAAGAAGTAGATCGAAACCAAATCTCAAGGAAGAAGAGTGACTCAAAGTAAGGAAGAAAGATGTCAAAAATCCAAACAAAACATCATCAATACTTATAAATCAAGATGTTGGAGGCTAAACAAGGACACACTGAGATGGTATTGACTCTGAGAAGATGAATCAACAAAAAACCACACTCAGAGAGGGATTCTCTAAAGAATTTTAAGTAGAAAAAGACCAGCACTTTGGTGTCAAGGGCACCAGAGCATTGCAGCACTCTGTGGGATATTGTAAGTGAGTTCCAGTGCTCTGGTGGTAGAGGCAGGGGAGCACTGAGCTCTCAGAACTCAAAAACTTGCCCAAAAATTTAAAAAAAAAAATCTCAAAAAAAAATCGGAAATTCAGTGTGTATAAGATGAATCCAAGAGACAAAAACAAAAATAAGAATCAGAGACACATCATGAATAATATATAAATGTTATCAAAGGCCAAAAACAAGATCAAGGAAGGAAACCAAAACTGAGTGGATTTCTCCCCAGTGGAGTCGCCAATTTCTGTTACAGGAAAATCCCCCTGTAGACAAGTGGATTTCCTCTTGAACCCTAAATATCTAAGATCAAGATAGAAAGGTGATAACTTTGGTCACTGGTATCCTTTTAAACCTATCTATGTCAATCAAATAGAGAAGAGGAAGAAGAATGTTCCTTTTTGTCAATGTTTTTCCTCACCCAGTCCAAGTTGAGCCTTGATCCCCAAGCTCTTCAAACAAGTCCTGCAATCCAATAACAACAATGACAAAACGAATTCCTATTCTACCATGATTAATCCAAAACTAGATCTATCTATCAAAGACAAGTTCATGTAGGCATACACAACCTTAAAATAAACAAGCCAAGCACGTGTATTAATGAGAACTATATAGCAATACTTACAAACCTTTGATGAAGTTGCAACAACCTCTTCTAGCTCTCCTTGTCCAGCCCCTTGCTCAAATAATCCACAATAAAAAATGAATATGCTTTACTAATTATCTCCCTTATGAGATCATAAGTTTGATGCCTTCAATGTCCTATCCTTCCTTATGAGATCATAAGTTAGGTATCTCTCTATTTCTCCCTCTATTTCGCCATGAGAAGGCCTCCTTATATAAGCTTGGAGAGACCCAACCACCTTAGAGATTCTTCAGATAGGTTTGGGATCCTTCTCTATCAGTTTTGGATCTTCCCTAAGATCCATCATTGACCTCAAATTCGAATCCAATCAACTCTAGAGGTGAGGGGGAGTTTCCCTGATTTTTCTCAATAGCCCAAGATTTCCTGAAACAACCCAATGCTCCCTCAGAATGGGGCACAGAGTGTTGCAACGCTCCCCCAAAGGAGGGAAAGGAGCATTGGCACTCCTTGACAGTGGGTAGGGAAGAGTTGCCCAAAATTTCCTTAAAAAATCCCAGCACTCCCCCAGAAGGGTGCACAGAGTGCTGGAATGCTCCCCCAAAGAAGGTCAACGAGCATTGGCACTCCCTGACAGTGGGTAGGGGAGCGTAGGCGTTCAAAATTCATTTTCAAGTGGGTTTTTTCATGGAAAATGCTTTTTACTCTCCATCAGATGATTTCTCCTTATTAAACCAGTCTTTGAGGGTGTCTTCAAGTGTTCCTTGTGATGTCGTTTGAGACACAACATAAGAAAGATGATTGTATGATGTTTGCGACACTTGCAGCCAAAATGAGACACTTGTGACACTTGTAATGAAGACAATATTTCATCATTGAAGTGAGTAAATTTGATGTGTAACAATACCAATCATGTATCAAGTACTCATCAACTATGACTCATCAAGATGTACCAACATCATCAACTATACATATCATGTATGTGTTGGTTCTTCTCCAAGTCCTTTCTCTTCTTCACCAAACTCTTCATCAATTATTTATTCTTCAAGTCCTTTCTCTTCTTCACCAAACTCTGCCTCAAGCTAGTTTAGATCGTTATTTCTTTCCTTAAGATGATCTGTCAATATCTTCTCTCATTTATGCTTCTTCCTTCTATTCTGCTATGTTGGTTTCCAAACACTGCTTTTTTTATTCAAGATTTTCTTCGATCTGTCTGGCTTCTTCTAGTTGAGTTCTTAAGTTCTCGATGATCTGTTGGGCTTATTAAAAAATGTGAACACTTTCCTTTTGTTTCATCAATTCTTTCTTGAGTGAATTGTTTTCTTCTTTTAGTTCATCTAAATAACTAATCAATTCTTTTTCATAATTATTTTCCTTTTCAATTAGTTTTCTGTCTCATTTCCTTCAAGGAATTATATTTCAAGATATTCATGTTTTCACAATTAAAAAAAAGCATACCTCTGGTGATTATGTACTCTTCATCTTCTGAATCTGCTTGACATGGTGAACATAATTCTTCTTGATTTGTATCTGCATCTTCTTTGACATTTTCCGAATCTATGATGGGTGAAGAATATATGTCATGTAACTTATCCCAAAGTTATTTTGTTGATGAACATTTGCCAACCTTTTCTCTTACCGGATTAGGTAATCCTTCCGAGATGAAATCCATTGCTATTTTTTTATTCTTCCTCAATTCCTTCTTGGCTGCAACCTTTTCCCTTTTTGAACTATCATATCCTGTAACAACTGATAGCCAAATATAATGTCCCTGTGCCTGTAAAAATACTTTCATCCTTATGCTCCACATCTCACACTTAAAACCATTATGACCATTAAACATTGGTACTCCATTCTTAGAATAATCCATGATGTCCTTCCAGTGGTTAAACTGTTTCCTGAAGCAACTGGCTCTGAATCAAATTGTTGGATTACTGAGAGGGGGGATGAATCAGTAATAGAGAAATTTAATCATTTTTAACCATATAATCCAAATGTTATATCAATGTAGCATTATCATCCAATAACTGAAGAGTAAATAAGAAATGAAAAAATGAATAATCATACACATACACAGTACACCATTGTTTTACGTGGAAACCCAAAGCGAGAGAAAACCACAGAACGATTTTTCTTATATGTCTTGAAGAATTACATTCATTGGAAGCACCAACTTCCTTTGTTTTCTGGCTGCAATTGGAAGGAGGCTCCAACCCCCTAGTTTCTCACGCTACAACCCAAGGGAAGCTCCAACTCCCTAATTCTCTAGCTACAACCATAGGGAGACTACAACCCCTTATGTTCTCCAACTACAACCATAAGGTGGCTACAACCACCTGTCCTTGACCCGTCCAACCGCCCTAACGTATAAGTAGAATCATGGAACCATTGTCACACTATCACTATGAGATATACTGATGTAAACATGTACCAATAACCTGAAGCATGCATCAACTTGTACCTCAACCTGTAATCAACCCATGCCATAAACAAGTGCATCAACCATGCACCAACCTGTACTAAAGAACCTGTAATCAACCTATACCATAAACGAGTGCATCAACCATGCACCAACTTGTACCTCAACCTATAATCATGAATAAGTGCATCAACCATGCACCAAACCTGTATGAATAACCTGTCCAAACAACCTATCACAATAACATGTCTCGTCAATCTTATCAACCAAATCATATCTACTCACCAAGATCAATCACCAAGAAAACTCTCAAAGATGTGCATCAACCAACCATAACACAACAACTCATAATCATCACCAAGATCAATATGTTCTTCTAGTAATATACCAATACAAGTATGCTACATCATCCTTAAACCATGTGTCAGCAATACTACTAACAAGTGCCTCCAACCATGTACTAAGTATGTACCTGTTATAGGAAAATCCCCTTGTAGACAAGTGGATTTCCTCTTGAACCCTAAATCTCTAAGATCAAGCCAGAAAGGTGCTAACTTTGGTCACTGACATAATTTTAAACCTAGCTAATTCAATCAAATAGAGAAAAGGAAGAAGAATGTACCTTTTTGTCGATGTTTTTCCTCACCCATTCCAAGTTGAGCCTTGATCCCCAAGCTCTTCAACAAGTCCTACAATCCAATAAAAACAAAGACAAAACAAATTCCTATTCTACCACGATTAATCCAAAACTAGATCTATCTATCAAAGAAAATTTCATGTAGGCATACAAAACCTTGAAATAAATAGACCAAGCACATGTATTAATGAGAACTAGATAGCAATACTTACAAACCTTTGATGAAGTTGCATCAACCTCTTCCATCTCTCCTTGTCCATCCCCTTTATCAAATAATCCACAATCAAAAGTGAATATTATTTATTAATTATCTCCCTTATGAGATCATAAGTTTGATGCCTTCAATGTCCTCTCCTTCCTTGTGAGATCATAAGTTAGGTATCTCTCTATTTCTCCCTCTATTTCACCACGCGAAGGCCTCCTTATATAATCTTGGAGAGACCCAACCACCTTAGAGATTCTTGGGATAGGTTGAGGATCCTTCTCCATCAGTTGTGAATCTTCCCTAAGATCCAACCTTGACCTCAGATTCGAATCCAACCAACTCCAGAGATGAGGGGGATTTTTCCCTGATTTTCCTCAACATCCCAAGATTTCCTCAAATATCCCAGCACTCCCTCAGAATGGGGCACAAAGTGTTGCAACGCACCCCCAAAGGAGGGAAAGGAGTGTTGACACTCCCTTATAGTGGGTAGGGAAGCGCTTCCCAAAAGTTCCTTAAAAAATCCTAGCGCTCCCCCAAAGAAGGTCAAGGAGCTCTGGCACTCCCTGACAGTGGGTAGGGGATCACTGGCCTTCAAAATTCATTTTTAAGTGGGTTTTTTCATGGAAAATTCTTTGTACTCTCCATCATATGATTTCTCCTTCTTAAACCAGTCTTTGAGGGTGTCTTCAAGTGTTCTTTGTGATTTTGTTCGAGACACAACATAAGAAAGATGATTGTATGATGTCTACGACACTTGCGACACTTGTAGCCAAAATGTGACACTTTTGACACTTGTAATGACGACAATAGGTCATCATTGAAGTGAGTAATTTTGATGTGTAATAGATTGCCCCCCAAAGTGAGAAGTTAGAAGACAAAAATAGATGACTAAAGTAATTTGTAGACTTTTTCGAGCAAGGGTATGGACTCGGAGAACCTGGTAGAAACTGCACACAACCATCAAACAAATATTATGACATGTTTCAAACCCAAGGCAGGCATAACTATGCTTGGTTGATAAAGACTTGCAAGGTATGGCTGCCATAAGATCCACTACAGATCCATAATTATATTAACAAAGAGTATAGCCACCAAAGATACAGTGTGGATCTATACTTCCATGACATGAACTGATCATAGCCATGAAAAATGTACAGTGGATCTACAAGATGACAAGACATAGCCACAGACAAATACAAAGTGGATCTATGTGATAGTATATGTGTCAATATTCAAAATAAACTCCGTCACAACCTGGGTAAAGTACATATCAGAGTGATCACTCAACCCAGGGTATTCTTATCGATCTCAATGCGGTATGAGTCTAACCATGTGAATAGATGTTCTGATGTCGAACATGGAAGAAACCACTTGATTATCGGTCAATGAGGTAAATTGTTAACAAGTGTGAGGGAAATCACCATTGATGTCAATGATTCCCAAGGTACCCTAGTACATTCCAACGAATGTGGATAAATGAGCTAAAGTTGAACATTCGTGGAATCATCCAATCAAGGGTCAATTATGTAAACGCACTGTCGGAAGCGAGGAGGCCTACCATTGAGGCATGCAGGTCCCAAGGTACTAACTGGTTTCTAGGTCTAGTTCCCGGATAATGTGTTGAGGTCCACAGGAATAGACTTGTCACAGGAGGGCCTTGATGTATCCCCAATCAATGACACAAAACTGAAATAGATATTTAAATTGTTAGATCAAATGAACATGGAATGACACGAGTATTGAAACATGATATTTTTTATGGTTGACTCTTGAGGCAGATACTTCCCTTGAACACTGAGGCACAACAACAGAAACATGACATGGACCAAAACATGATGTTGCAATGGATACTGTGACTTTCTTCGGGTGACCCAAAGGAGTAAAGAAACTCAGAGGATTGGTTCAGTGCAGAGGTTCAGCAGATTAAAATGTATGCAAAGACAAAGTGTCATGTTCAAGGGCGACCGTAAGAGTGACCTGTAATGTTCCAAAAAATTGCTTAGCTTGCTTCCTTCAATTGTTTCCCCCATCCAGATAAACGAATACCTATTTTTTATTTAATGAGCTGGAGGAGGATAACACATGCTCGATATAACTCACCTTCGGTAAGTCCCTCTTCCTTTGTTTAACGAACTGGAAGAAGTAAGGGTTCGGTCCCATATGGGCCCTTCAATGTATGATTCTTTTAACGAGTCCAGAGAAGGTAAACTCGGTGATTTTTCATGTTTAAAGAGTCTAAAAAGAACTTAAAGATGACTCCAGGGTTGTCCTTTTTTGTAATTTTAGTCTTGTGAGGCTGAAAAAGAGATAAACTACCACTCACAAGATTCCCTTTAAAACCTTTCAACGAGTGTGAAAGGGAGCAAGATCACTCGGCAATCTTTTCATGTTTAGAGAGTCTAAAAAGAGCTTAAAGGAGACTTCGGGGGGTTCCTTTTTTGTATAACCTTTATGAGTCCGAAAAAGTGATAAAAGTCTACTCGGTTACATTCTCATGTATTTTCAAGCGTGAGAAAAAAAAATACTAAGCTCGGTAATGGTTTCATTTTTACACAAGCTTGAAACAAAATTAAACTATGCTTGTAAATTCCCAACGTAATTTCCAAAGGTTGGGATACCCTTGGATGGTCGATACTATGCCCCCAGCTTAAAAATCTAGTGGCATAACTCCAAAATGATAATCAAAGGCTGGAGACATGCCCCCCCAAGATTCAATTCATTCACTGACTTTGAGGTTGTCACCAATTTCTCTACTAGATGGAGAAAAAGGATAAGGGTGGATGAAATGAAGGTTGAAATACGATACCTAACGAAAGATTCGAATTGACGGGAGAGGTGACTGTTTCATTTTTTAATGAGCTTTTCACAGAAAAATAACTATGATCAAGGCTCTAGGTTCAATCCCCAGATTTTTGTTTCATTTTTTAATGAGCTTACTACAGAGAGGAAAACTATGCTCATAGCCTCTGTTTCATTTTTTAACGAGATTGCCACAGAGAGGAAATTTTTTCTCGTGGACTCTTCTTGATCATGGCTTCCAAGACGATAACACTCTAGAAGTAAACCATGTCAAGGGACAAAACTCAGTCATGGCTTCCAAGATATCTTCACTGGATGGAAGAAGAATTCTCTAGAAGGAACACATGTTGAGGGTCTCGTCAGGGGTAAGGAGATCAGGCTCCAATAGCCCTACCAAAGATATCACCATGTCAGCTACCGGATCTAAGTCATCGAAAGTTGAAGTCATGGGAGACAACACCACATAATTGACCTGTGGCAGGGGTGATACTGACTGCATATAAGAACCGTGTAAGGAGGTTACTGGGTTGATAGTCAAGTCAGGGCCAATGAATGAAAGTTGATCAATAGTCACCATTATTCCATCGTGAGGGAAATATATCACACGAAAGGGAGTGGACACAATATCTTTCATGGAATAGACATAATCGCACCCAAGGAGTAAATCAAAATCCAAGGGATCCTGGACTACCATAACAAAAATAAAGACAGTTTTCCCTCCCAAAGTTATAGGAAACTGAGGAAGGAATCCTAAAGGGTGACTGGTTCTTCTGTTAAAAGTGAACAGAGTCTAGGTAACTGGCACAAGCTAAGGATAACCCAAATCTTGCCAAGAAATAGAGGAAAAAATACTAACGAACGAACCTTCATCTATCAGCGGATGAGGAACGTCTTGACCACAAACCTATATGGTAATCTTGAAAGGAATGTGAGAGGGAAGATGAGGTCTAGTTAGCAGTACCCAATAAAAAAGGATGGCCTCATTACTTGGAGGGGGTTTCATGGGAGAGGGAGGAATGCCCCCCAGCATGGTAGATTATGTATCAACGAGAAAAACATGGGAAAAATCAGGTTTACTCTTTAGCGAGAGAGTAGGATCGATTGATAACGACATCAAATTGACCACTTGGGTTTCATTCTCCAAGGGGAGAATGGGGTCGACGGGTAGAAATAGATTGACTGCTTGGGTTTCACTCTATAAAGGGAGAGCAGGATCGACCGAAGATGGGATCAGATCAACCACTTTGTCAACTGGTTCAACTAAGGACATGACCATATTGACGACATGATCAACCAGACTGACAGATGAAGGGACCGGAGAAAGCACTTTGGCACTCGTCAGAGGAGGAGTGGGATTGACCACGTTGGCGCTCTTCAGATGAAGGTTGGGACTGACCAATGACGGGGCTAGATTAGTCACTTGGGTTTCAATTTTCAGATGAAAAGTGGGGCTGATCAATGACAAAAATGGATCCGCTAATTTGGTTAGTGGTTCAACCGAGGATGAAACTAGATTGACTACCTGATCAACCGAACTAACCGGGGATGGAACCAGATTGAATATTCTATCAACTAACAATGGGTTGGGGGAAATATTACGATAACCAGTCAGGAGTTGAATATTTTCCAAAAGAGAAGAAGCCGCGTTCATATGAGGACAAAGGTGAGAATAATGATCACCTTCACATAACATACAAGAAAATTTGACAGTTGTCTTCTTCTTATAGACCTTAACGTTACTAGTCCACGGGGAATCACCAGCATGTACATTAGGAGCTGACTAATGTGGAGGACCACATTTCTAAGACCTTGGGAAGACGAGGTCAATCCCTCAGAAAGTGGTCACCCTTACAAAAACTGCAAGGAAATTTGGGTTTCATATTCTTCATTTTAATCTTGTTGACCTCATCAACACTCCCAGTACGATTAACAATAGTTGGTTGCTTGGATCCAAAATCTGATATAGTTGGAGGCTTGGTCATTTTTGAGTTCTTATTCTTCTTCTCTTTCTATTTATTCTTCTTCTTATCAACCTGGCTACTTGCTTTAGAGATTTCACTAGGCGAAGAAGGAGAAAGGGAAGGAGACTAAATGGGTGAAGAAGGAGAAAAGTCAACATGAGGTTGATGTGTGGGTGGTGTACTTATAACTGAAGCATTAGGTGAAGTTGAAGCACTGTGAATATTTGATATCACTGTAGTGGGGAACAACCAAACTGGTAATCCGATGGTGAGTCATGAAAGACTCAAAGTGGCAATGTACGGAGAACCAACGTTTCCAAAGGAAGGAAAGGTGAAAGGTTCCCCGAGACAAGGGGTTCCTCCATTGGTACTCCCAGGATTTGATTCCATTAACACTGAATTGACCTAAGGTCCACTAAGTAAAACAAACAACACACGTTATGAATCTAAGAAGCAAACAATCAAACAAAACTTCCCACAATGAAACCACTAGTTGGTGATGAATTCCAATGTCACGAGATCAATATAAGAAGGGGCGTGGATAGAGCAGGTGGATCATTTACGTTAGAGACCAACTTAACAGACTTACTCCTTGGTGCAATATTCCATGCAGTAAATTTAGATTTACCCTCCAAGGAGCCCGAGTGAGTTTGACCAACGTTTGTTTTAGGTACAGTGAGACTTCCCTTCACTGTCACCTTGTGTAAGACCCTGAAGATTATGACTACTAAGGTCACCAACTCGCAGTCATCCCATGGGAGGGTATAGTCAAAAGTCAAGTATGAACGTATGGGCAGGATAACAAGTCTGAAATCCTTCGAGAGAATTGAGGACAAGTGGACCAGTAGAACTCCAGAGGACCGCGAACAGATTCATAGTTCATGAAGAACCAATACCAAATGAAGACAGTTGAGCCTCAAGAAGAACCCCCAATATATGATTTGACTATTACGAATGGTTGAACCAAGAAGGGATAATCTCTGTAACTCTCCCGAACGTGACCTCGTGCATAACCCCTGTGTGAGAGGGGGATCCCAGTAAGTTGATACGAAAATTGGATTTTCTCTCCCTATCGCAAGATTCTAAGTTTGTTTGACAGCTTTGGAAAGTTATCCTTTCAACCTATTCCAAAGCCCTACACCTTAAGCTAATGTAGGTTTGTTAACAAAAAAGTAAAAATGTCTGATAAATTTGAGTTTAGCGCTTGATTTTAAGGTTCTTTTTTACTTAGAGGTGTATGAGAGTGAAAATTGATGATATTATGACTCAATTCCCAAAACATGCATAAGAAATGACAAGCAGTCTTTTCTTTCAATGAATGGCTATTTAAGGGAAGGAGAATGGATTTTCCTTTATTGTCAAACATTAACATGCAATGACCTCATGCAATTGTTCTCAATCAAGAATCCAATATAATGCTTAAATGTTCATAAATTTGTTCCAATATCCAAAAACAAATCATGAAAAAATATCCTTTTGTTTATATGTGACTGATAATCAGTTTGATGTAAAGCTTCCTATGTTAATCAGGCTTCAATATCTGTGATATTTAAGCAACCAAAAACAAACTATACATAAACAAAAACACACCCTCGTTGTGATCAAACAAGAAACAAAAAGAAAAACAAATTCAAAAAGGATGAAATGCTTGGAGAAAAGACCTCAAAGATCAAATGGAATGGTGCATAGATCTCTGAATTTCCTTACAACAACTTTTGTTCATTCAGATAAGTGAGAAAGCAGTAGATCGACTCCAAATATCAGGGAAGAAGAGTGACTCAAAGTAAGGAAGAAAGATGTCCACAATCCAAGCAAAACATCATCAATCCTTAGAAATCAAGATGTTGGAGGCCAAACAAGGACATAATGAGATGGTATTGACGATGAGCAGATGAATCAGCAAAAAACCACACTCAGAGAGGGATTCTCTAAATAATTTTAAGAACAAAAAGACCAGCGCTATGGTGTCAAAGGCACAAGAGAGTTGCAACACTATGTGGGATATTGTAAGGGAGTGTCAATGCTCTATCGGTAGAGGCATGGGAGCGTTGGGCTCTCAAAACTCAAAAAACTACCTAGAAATTAAAAAACAAATACTCAAACAAAATCGAAAATTCAGTGTGTATAAGATGAATCCAAGAGCCAACAACACATCTAAGAATCAGAGACACATCATGAATAATATCTAAAGGTGAGAAAAGTCCAAAAACAATATCAAAGAAGGAAATCAAAACTGAGTGGATTTCTCCCCAGTGGAGTCGTCAATTTCCTACAGGAAAATCCCCCTGTAGACAAGTGGATTTCCTCTTGAACCCTAAATATCTAAGATCAAGACAAAAAGGTGATAACATTGGTCACTGACATCCTTTTAAACCTAGATAAGTCAATCAAATAGAGAAAATGAAGAAGAATGTACCTTTTTGTCGATGTTTGTCCTTGCCCAGTCCAAGTTGAGCCTTGATCCCCAAGCTCTTCAACAAGTCCTACAATCCAATAATAGCAAAGACAAAACAACTTCCTATTCTACCATGATTAATCCAAAACTAGATCTATCTATCAAAGACAAGTTCATGTAGGCATACACAACCTTGAAAGAAATAGGCCAAGCACGTGTATTATTGAGAACTAGCTAGCAATACTTAAAGACCTTTGATGAAGTTGCAGCAACCTCTTCTAGCTCTCCTTGTCTAGCCCCTTGCTCAAATAATCCATGATAAAAAATGAATATGCTTTACTGATTATATCCCTTATGAGATCATAAGTTTGATTCCTTCAATGTCCTATCCTTCCTTATGAGATCATAAGTTAGGTATCTTTCTATTTCTCCCTCTATTTCACCATGATAAGGCCTCCTTATATAAGCTTGGAGAGACCCAACCACCTTAGATATTCTTGGGATAGGTTTAGTATCCTTCTCTATCAGTTGTGGATCTTCCCTAAGATCCATCCTTGACCTCATATTCGAATCCAATCAACTCTAGAGATGAGGGGGATTTTTCCCTAATTTTCCTCTGCAGCCTAAGATTTCCTCAAACAACCCAACGCTCCCTCAGAATGGGGCACAGAGTGTTGCAACACTCCCCCAAGGGAGGGAAAGGAGCATTGCACTCCCTAACAGTGGGTAGGGAAGCATTGCCCAAACTTTCCTTAAAAAATCCCAGCGCCCCCCCAGAAGGGTGCACAGAGTGCTGGAACGCTCCCCCAAAGAAGGTTAAGGAGCGTTGGCACTCCCTGACAGTGGGTAGGGGAGAGATGGCCTTCAAAATTCATTTTTAAGTGAGCTTTTTAATGGAAAAATCTTTGTACTCTCCATCATATGATTTCTCCTTCTTAAACCAGTCTTTAAGGGTGTCTTCAAGTGTTCCTTGTGATGTCATTCGAGACACGACATAAGAAAGATAATTGTATGATGTATGTGACACTTGTAGCCAAAATGAGACACTTGCGACACTTGTAATGAAGACAATAGGTCATCATTGAAGTGAGTAATTTTTATGTGTAACAGTACCAATCATGTATCAATTACTCATCAACTATGACTCATCAAGATGTACCAACATCATCAACTATACACCTCATGTGTGTGCTAGCTCTTCTTCACCAAACTTTGCCTCAAGCTAGTTTAGATCGTTAGTTATTTCTTTAAGATGATTTGTCAATATCTTCTCTCTCATTTCTGCTTCTTCCTTCTATGATGCCATGTTGGTTCCAAACACTGATTTTGATATTCAAGATTTTCTTCGATCTGTATGGATTCTTCTAGCTGAGTTCTTAAGTTCTCGATGATCTATTGGGTTTCTTAAAAAATGTGAACACTTTCCTTTTGTTTCATCAATTCTTTCTTGAGTGAATTGTTTTCTTCTCTTAGTTCATCTAAAGAACTAATCAATTATTTTTCATAATTGTTTTCCTTTTCAATTCATTTTCTGTCTCATTTCCTTCATGGCATTCTATTTCAAGATATCCACATTTTTCACAATTAAAAAAAAACAACATACCTCTGGTGATTATGTACTCTTCATCTTCTGAATCTGCTTGACATGGTGAACATAATTCTTCTTGATTTGTATCTGCATCTTCTTTGAAATTTTCTGAATCTATGATGGGTGAAGAATATATGTCATGTAACTTATCCCAAAGTTCTTTTGTTGATGAACATTTACCAACCTTTTCTCTTATCAAATTAGGTAATCCTTCCCAGATGAAATCCATTGCTATTTTGTTATTCTTCCTCAATTCCTTCTTGGTTGCAGTCTTTTCCCTTTTTGAAATATCATATCATGTAACAACTGATAGCCAAATATAATATCCCTGTGCCTCTAAACATTGGTACTCCATTCTTAGAATAATCCATGATATCCTTCCAGTGGTTAAACTGTTTCCTGAAGGAACCAGCTCTGAATCCAATTGTTGGATTACTGAGAGGGGGGGTGAATCAGTAATAGATAAATTTAATCATTTTTAACCATATAATCCAAGTGTTATATCAATGTAGCATTATCATCCAATAAATTCAGAGTAAATAAGAAATGAACAATCATAAACATACACAGTACACCAGTGTTTTACGTGGAAACCTAAAGCGAGAGAAAACCACGGAATGATTTTTCTTATATGTCTTGAAGAATTACATTCATTGGAAACACCAACTTCCTTTGTTTTCCAGTTGCAACTGGAAGGAGGCTCCAACCCCCTAGTTTCTCAAGCTACAACCTGAGGGAATCTCCAACTCCCTAATTCTCTAGCTACAACTAGAAGGAGACTACAACCCCTTATGTTCTTCGGCTACAACCAGAAGGTGGCTACAACCACCTGTCCTTGACCCGTCCAATTTCCCTAACGTATAAGTAGAATGATGGAACCATTGTCACACTATCACTGTGAGATATACTACTGTAAAAATATACCAATAAACCTGCATCAAACAACATGTACCAATAACTTGAACCATGCATCAACCTTGCATCAACTTGCACCTCAACCTGTAATCAACATGTTCCATAAACAATTGCATCAACCATGCACCAACCTATACCAAACAACCTGTAATCAAACTGTACCATAAACGAGTGCATCAACCATGTACCAACTTGTACCTCAACCTATAATCATGAATAAGTGCATCAACCATGTACCAAACTTGTATGAATAACATGTCCAAACAACCTATCACAAAAACCTGTCTCATCAATCTTATCAACCAAATCATATCTACTCACCAAGATCAATCACCAAGACAACTCTCAAAGATGTGCATCAACCAACCATAGCACAACAACTCATAATCATCACCAAGATCAATGTGTTCTTCTAATAATATACCAATACAAGTATGCTACATCATCCTTAAACCATGTGTAAACAATACTACTAACAAGTTCCTCCAACCATGTACCAAGTATGTACCTGTTACAGGAAAATCCCCCTACAAACAAGTGGATTTCCTCTTGAACCCTAAATCTCTAAGATCAAGACAGAAAGGTTCTAACTTTGGTCACTGACATCCTTTTAAACCTAGCTAATTCAATCAAATAAAGAAAAGGAAGAAGAATGTACCTTTTTGTCGATGTTTGTCCTCACCCATTCCAAGTTGAGCCTTGATCCCCAAGCTCTTCAACAAGTCCTACAATCCAATAGAAAACAAAGACAAAACAACTTCCTATTCTACCATGATTAATCCAAAAATAGATCTATCTATCAAAGAGAAGTTCATGTAGGCATACACAACCTTGAAAGAAACAGACCAAGCACATGTATTAATGAGAACTAGATAGCAATACTTACAGACCATTGATGAAGTTGCATCAATCTCTTCCATCTCTCCTTGTCCATCCCCTTGCTCAAATAATCCACAATAAAAAAATGAATATGCTTTACTGATTATCTCCCTTATGATATCATAATTTTGATTCCTTCAATGTCCTCTCCTTCCTTATGAGATCATAATTTAGGTATCTCTCTATTTCTCCCTCTATTTCACCATGAGAAGGCCTCCTTATATAAGCTTGGAGAGACCCAACCACCTTAGAGATTCTTGGGATAGGTTGAGGATCCTTCTCCATCAATTGTGGATATTCCCTAATATCCATTTTTGATCTCATATTCGAATCCAACCAACTCTAGAGATGAGGGGGATTTTTCCCTGATTTTCCTCAACAGCCCAAGATTTCCTTAAACAACCCAATGCTCCCTCAGAATGGGGCACATAGTGTTACAACGCACTACCAAAGGAGGGAAAGGAGTGCTGACACTCCTTGACAGTGGGTAGGGAAGCACTGCCCAAAATTTCCTTAAAAAATCCCATCACTCCCCTAGAAGGGTGCACATATTACTGGAACGCTCCCCCAAAGAAGGTGAAGGAGCGCTGGCACTCCCTAACAGTGGGTAGGGGATCACTGGCCTTCAAAATTCATGTTTAAGTGGGTTTTTTCATGGAAAAATATTTGTACTCTCCATCAGATGATTTATCCTTCTTAAACTAGTCTTTGAGGGTGTCTTCAAGCATTCCTTGTGATGTCATTCGAGACACAACATAAGAAAGATGATTGTATGATGTCTGTGACACTTGCGGCACTTGTAGCCAAAATGCAACACTTGAGACACTTGTAACGAAGAAAATAGGTCATCATTGAAGTGAGTAATTTTGATGTGTAATAGTACCAATAATGTATAAAGTACTCATCAACTATGACTCATCAAGATGTACCAACATCATCAACTATACACCTCATGTATGTGCCAACTCATCAACTTCTTGTCTCAACCATGTACCCAACATGTACCTCAACCAAAATCCCTCATAAATTTCATCATCCAAATATGATTTGTAACTCTGTAATTGAACTGGTGTATATGATCACATACCTGCAAACCTTCATTAACTTTAACAACAATAGACTAGCATTTTCATCAAACTTTGCTTTAGTCTCACATGACTAGTTTTGGATTAGTCAACAACCCTAACTTGAAATAATCATAACTATGTACCTGTAATGAATAAAGATCTGAAAATATTACACAATTTTCTTCAGTGTGTTTTATGAAATTCCTCCAGGTTTCACTACTTGGAACCTCTCAGAAAAGGAGTTATAGCAAAAATGGCATACCTTGTTGAATTATGGCTTATTCTAGAGAGAGAACTTGTAGAGCGTGCCCCGCATGGAATATATGGTGTATGGATATGAAAATTTTACACATAATACTAAATACTATACTCTAACCAACAATTTTTGACTTACTTAATTTGGATCTGTTATGCAGAAGTTATGACATTTTTACCCAAAACACCTGTTTTAGACTAGTTTCAGGACTAGCCACAAACCTTATTTTCCACGGAGTGTAACTCCAAAACTACAACGACCCACAAGATGAAATTATTACCACAACTACTTGGATATGTTTTCTCAATGTCTTATCAATTTCACAGTTTGAATCATTCTATAAAAAACTTTATTGCGAAAATGATGAGATGACATGTAAATAACATACCTTAGAAAGCATCAGCAAAAGAATTTATCCTCCCTTGAATTTCAGCCTTCTTTACTTCACCTTCTCTCTGAAATTTGGATTGGATATCATTCGGTTACCTCAGTCACCTATAGATATTCAATATTCTCAAGTGTGATATAAAATGAGAGAGCCTTGCCTCTTATTTATACTTTCATGTAGCTTCCTCAAGGGGTTACCTTTTAACCATCTTAACCCACTTTCCTTATTTTAGGGTTAACCAACTTCTAACCACTTGTCCAATTAGTAATTTATCCATTAACTTTATTATTTAAATAATTTATTTTGTATCCACTTTGATTTATAGTACACTCATCACTTCACTTTAACTCAAGGGGTTACCTTCTAACCATCTTAAACCACTTTCCTTATTTTAGGGCTAACCCACTTCTAACCACTTGTCAAATTAGTAAATTCTCCATTAACTTTATTATTTAAATAAAAAAATTTGTATTCACTTTGAATTATAGTACACTCATCACTTCACTTTATTATTTACCTTCTAAAAATCTCTTAAACCACTTTGACTACTTTGACCTTTTGGGGTTTCTAGATGACTCATGAGGGTTCTCCAACTTCACATGGCCATAACTCTATAACTATGAGGAGTTATGTGATGTTCCACATACCAATAGAAATGGCATGACATGTATTGTCCATCTATAATAGTCTTGCATTCAAATATATCAAAACTCATACCATTATCCATCAAACAAACTTGGGTCCATTACCCAAACCTAGGTTCTCCAACTTCTCATGGCCATAACTCTCTAACCATGAGGAGTTGTGCGAGGTTCCACATGCCACTGGAAATGGAATGAGATATAATATCCATATAGAATAGTCTTACCTTCAAATATATTAAAACTCATACCATTATACATAAAACAACCTTGGGTCCATTACCCAAACCTTTGTGCTACCAGAATTCACTACCGGAATTTCTCCAAGGGTTGACATCAATCTACAATATCACTCTCCAATAGTTGACATCAATGACAACCAACAATCCATACCAACTATCCATCAACCTAAGACAACTGTCTGACATTTCATATTGGACCACAATTGCTCAAAATTGAGCTTGACGATGTGTATTTTTTGACCGGCATCTCAAGGAAAGGATCTCCTATCCTTTTGTTTGGGCATCGGGAAAATCCTCATCCCACCGAGGTATATGTGGTTGACCATTATATTTCAATATCTCGATTATTCGGTGGATGAATCATGATCAAGGACGTGAGGGATTTGACATTGAGATTGATTCTATTTTCCATTACCAACTTGGCAGGTAGTACGAGTGCTCACCTAGCTTCAAGATCTCAAATGACATACACTCTATGATGTGTGGAGCCCAGATTATTTAACTGGAGTGCAGGGTTCCTTTGGAATGTGAAGGAACAAATCACAAAATGCAGGATTGGAAGGAAGAAGAAGTTTGGCTAAAAATATTTCTTAGTTTCATTCTTTTTGGAACGAATACCCCAGATGCATCCACAAATTGTGCTGATAGCACAACCAGTGACTAAGCCACAGATGGAAAGGTGGACAAGTTTTTCCTTGAGGTTGGGGAACAAAGCCTCAATGTTCAATTTTACAACTAATTTCTTCGCTTTGTGGAGAAGACAATTGATTGTTATTGAGGACTTTCCATATGTCGGGGTGGATTTTTGGGGTAGTGTAGACTTAGTTCTCCCAGAGGGCATTGACTGGGATGTGCCAAGTACGAAACTAAACCTTGTCATGTATTTTTTATTTTTTATTTTTTATTATTTATATATATATATATATATATATATATATATATATATATATATATCCAAGTTTTGTGGTGCCAATGATGTTACATTTTATCTTGTGTGATGTTTTAATGTACATGTGATTCATTTTCTTTATAAATTTTTTATCTATGCGTGAGATACCGATCCAAAATATAATTTTCTAGTGAATCTGACGTTGTGTTGAGTTCTCTTAGTATGTGTCTGTATTGTGTAAATTCAAACATTCTTTCAAGACGATGAACTCTTAGGTGGAGATGTAATATGACAGGATTGCAAACAATGTAAACTCGGTTAATCTGGCAAACCCCAAGTTGAGAATCTAGGTTGATGATTAGATGAGATATACCTAGAGAGGAGGCCTTGGTTAAAATTCCAATGAAAGCGTGATATTATGCCACATTATTGGTTTTCGATCCTAAGAAAAGGTCTCTTGAACTCACCAACTCATCATAGAGGTAAATGACCCAAGTTGTAGAAGCAATGTTCTAGGTGTTCCGACTAGCGCCATTCACAAACCTGACAAATATGGGAAAGGGAGATGTCATATGTGCACTCAATCACAAGACAAAGTATAAGCGGCTAAAAAAAAACTTGTGCACAGAAGAGAAAAGACACCAAATCAAAAAATATAGTACAATAGTGTGCAAAGCACACATGCCAGATGTTCTATGCATAGTACTTCTTGAGGTAAAGCCCATTTCAGGGCTCACTGAGAGATATTCCATCGTAGTCAACTAGCTCGTAGGCACCTCTATGTAGTACACGTTTTACGATATAGGGTCCATGCCACAGAGGTTCTAACTTTCCTGTCCCTATATTATCATGAGCTTGGTCATAAACAAGGACTAGGTCTCCTTCTACGAAAGTACGAGTTTGAACGGATTTTTTGTATTGTCTCTTCATTTGTTTTTTATACGTCTCATTGAAAAGAGTAGCATCGCGATGTGTTTCGTCCAACTTAGTTAAATATAGGAATTGTTCCTATTCAACAGAGGTGTGAGGCAAAAGTTCTACGGTGAGTTTCAACGAAGGGATCTCACACTCGATTGGTAACACTATTTCGACTCCATATACCAACTAGAAAGGAGTGAATCAAGTTGCAGTTTTCATTGAGGTGTGGTAAGCCCAAAGGGCGGAGAAAAGTTGCAAGTGCCAAGAAGTTTTATTTTTCCCCACCATGCGTTGAAGCATGGTCTTAAAGACTTTATTGATGGCTTCAAATTGTCTTTTTTCTTGAGGATAGTAGGGGGATGATTTTTCATGGAGAAAACCCAACTTGACATGTAACTCACTCATCATATGGTTTTGAAAATGTTATCCGTGATCAGTAACAATGGATTATGGGAAACCAAAGCGAGTGATGATGTGGTTAAAAATGAAGACAGTTGTAGTATGACCATCGTTAAGAAATGTGGGCATAGACTCAACCCATTTAGTGAAATAATCAATGGCAACGATGATATAACTGTGCCCCTGGATGAGGTAGGCTTACATTGCATAAAATCAATGCCCCATTTGGAAAAGGGGTTGATGGCGACAATGGGATGCAGTAGAGCAAGGTGGGTGTGTGCCTCTTTGTGAAAAACTTGACAGGGTGGGCATCATTTCACAGCCTCAATACAATCTTTGAAGATGGAGGGCCAAAAATAATCAACATGTAAGATTTTTTGGTCTGTAGCCATCCCAGAAAGATGATCACCACAAGCTCTAAGTGACAATCATTCAAAACGCGTTCACCCTCATCATGGGTTTGTCGGAGCATAATCCTAAATTACATTAGTTTATACCTAGATTAGACTCCTAGATCTTGGTTAATACATTCATTTACAATTTATTTCACCTAATTTGGCCACATAGAGAAAAAGGGCACCTCATCCCTATATTTTAGGGGAAAATGCTAATTTTAGATCAAGACTCAACTCCCGGTTCTTGATTTTCTTGATTTTTCTTGATTTTCTTGATTTATTCATGATTTATTCCAACTCCCCCATGCAAAAACTCATCTATTATTAGGGAATGTGCACCTCCTCTTTGAGTGAGAGATATATTCCTTAATTAATGATTTTTTCCGTTACTATTATTAGTAACTACTATTTCGGGTCAGTTAAGTGAGTTGGAATTGATTCTCTTGTCAGTTAAGTGAGATTAAGTGAGCTAATGCACATCACTTAACTCTTTTGGACACTAATGAGTGTGTGACATGTATCTTTAGTGGTCTAGGTCGAACTATGTGGTCTCCCTTAGCTTATGACACCTATTTTAGCTATTTCTATCTTTTTTTTACTAGAATTTCTATGTTGGAAATTCTATATATTCACCTCCTCTCTTATTTTTGAGGATGGTTGCTCATGTATATTCATTTTTTATTAATATAATTCTCTGATTTATGGGGCCAAAAATTTCTCTCATCTCTTGAATATCAGCAAATTGTTTGTGTTCAATTTAACTAGAATTCTAGATCTATCGGGGTTTCTGCAGGAATTCTACATGGTATCAGAGCTAGATTGAATCTAGTGGATTGTACACGGTTTTATGTGCAGGTATAGATCATAAGGAGGCGCATAAAGCATAAATGGATCATCTCTCTCAGCCCACAAAACTCATTCTAAATCCTTTCAATTACTTCGAATGGAAGACAGAGATCTCTCTGCTCCTCCGAAGCAAAGGGCTTTACCGGGTAACAATGGGAACGAAGAAAGAACCAACTGCTACAGCGGAGAAGATAAAGTATTTCAATAAATTAGATGAATCAATTGGAGTGATATGCCTATCAATTTCCAGAGATATCCTCTTTCATTTCAGTGGAGCCACTACTCCCGATGTGGTCTGGACCAAATTGGAAGGACTATTCGGCAAGCAGGATGCAATGAGAGTGCATCAACTGGAGAATGAACTCATATCCCTAAGTCCAATTCATTTCAGTAGCCTGTAATAATTCTTCACCAAGTTCAAATCCCTCCTCGTTGAACTTAATGCATGTGGATTCACGAAAGGGGAAGAACAACTCATCCTTTCAATTCTCTCGAAACTAGGCCCTGAATATTCCGTATTTGTGTCGTCTTTTCAAGCATCTAAATTGACTCGGGAAAAATGGAAAATGCCTCCATTGAATGATTTCATTGCAGAATTGACTCAAGAGCAAGATAAGTTAGTCCAAATGGGTGCCATCAAGCATTCCAATAACCAAGCACTTGCGGCTACTGATGCTCCAAAGAGCAGTGGAAAAGACAAGGAAAAAGGAACGGGTAAATTTCCTGAATCGAAGAAGGAGAGATTCTCACAATCTTCAAAGAACTCTTCTGAGCCTAAGGGTAATAAGAAGAAGAAGGAAAGAACACTTTGCAGCTACTGTTCCAAATTTTTTCATCCCAAAGAAAATTGCATGAGGAAGACTATCGATGAGATGGCTAAGCAATTGCAGCAGCACAATCTCACGGTGCCCAAAAATGCAAAGAAGAAAGATGATAACAGAACTGGAGGGAGAGCACGAGATGGTCATGCTTTAATGGATATCACATCCAATCCATCAGCTTGGATCCTTGATTCAGGTGCATCAAACCATATGGCTGCATCAAAAGATGAATTTACCTCCATCGAAGAAAGCACCAAATCCCCAATTTACTTGGGAGATGCCACACCCGCAAAGGTGTGCGGAGAAGGAATTGTTGATCTTGAAGGGGGCTGCTTCAAAAATGTGCTTCATGTACCCTCGCTGTCCACAAATATTCTCTCGATATATCAGATCACTCATTCTGGCTCTAGAAGGAAGGTGGAGTTCACTCCGGACTCTGCAATGATTACCAACATTTCCACAGGCTCACAGCTTGCACATGGAATTGCAGATCATGGTTCTCGTTTGTATTTCTTCTCCCACTTTGTTCCTAAATCTATTAGCACTGTGTTTCTTTCACAATATAATGATATCATAAGGTTATGGCATAAAATATTTGGCCATCTAAACTATAAGTACTCACATCAACTCAGCAAGGAAAACATGGTAGAAGGATTGCCAACTATTAAATTCACAAGCGGTGTATGTCAAGGATGCATTCTTGGCAAGCAT
This sequence comes from Picea engelmannii, assembly GCA_009831015.1. NCBI lineage: Eukaryota > Viridiplantae > Streptophyta > Pinopsida > Pinales > Pinaceae > Picea > Picea engelmannii. Next base: position 118,475 of record ML780184.1, on the reverse strand, counting down.
CCAGAGAAAAATTTTGACAAAGGGAAGGCATAGAGAGATTATTCACCTCTTGGGATGATTCACAGTGACATTATGGGTCCATTCCCACAACCTTCAATCAGTATACAACTACAACACACAGTGCCATATACACCACAGTAGAACGGTGTTGCGAAGAGGAAAAATTGGTCCTTAAAAGAGATGGAAAATTGTATGCTACAGTTGAAATCATTAGCTCCCAAGCTATGGGCTGAAGCTATTAATTGTGCAGCATACATTCAGAACCGAGTTCCTCACAAATCACTCAAAGGCACCACTCATTTTGAATGTTGGACCGGTAAGAAACCGAAAGTGTCGCACTTTCATATTTTTGGTTCACGAGCATGGGCTCACATTCCGACAGATAAGAGGAAGGATTTGGAGCCTCAAAGTGTTGAATGCATATTTTTTGGATATCTTGAAGGTGTCAAAGGATATATATTTTTGGACTCTCACATTGAAAAGTTCATTCTAGCTCGAAGTGTGAAGTTTGAAGAAGAATCACTGCATGATTTTTCAGAAGACCCTGCCGAGGAACCGCTTGTTGTCACTGATGAGGAGGAGTCAGAAAATGCTTCCAGCACTTCAGAACATCCATCAGAGCATAATTTCAGGTCTGATACAGAGGATGAGGAGCAGATCATGGCTGCTCCAAGTCAGTTGCCAACTTGGGCAGAGAAAACCCTGCAAGATGCAGGTGAACTAGTCGGTGATCCTGCGGATATAAGAAGGACTAGATCACAGTTTTTTGGGGCTCCTCAAGCCCTGGCTTCCACAGAACCTTTTCTCCCCATACATTTCTATATGTCACTTGGTTCAGATCCAAATTCACACTCTGAGGTTGCAGACATCTTCACCAAGTCCTTCACTGAAAATAAATTTTCAGAACTAAGAGCTATGCTTGGAGTGGTGGAGACAACTGAGTAGGTCACTTTTAGCCACTCAACATTTTTTTCCTCTTTTTTTTGGGAGGGGGAGTTTTTCCCATGGGTTTTCCCCTCTTTCCTCTTTTCATGAGGAATTCTTTTATGAAATGAGCACCTAAAATGGCCAAGTTGCCGAGACTCAAATTTTTTGTCATTACAGTTAGGCTTAAGGGGGGGTGTTGGAGCATGATCTTAACTTACATTAGTTTATACCTAGATTAGACTCCTAGATATTGGTTAATACATTCATTTACAATTTATTTCACCTAATTTGGCCACATAGAGAAGAAGGGCGCCTCATCCCTAGATTTTAGGGAAAACTGCTAATTTTAGATCAAGACTCAACTCCCGGTTCTTGATTTTCTTGATTTTTCTTGATTTCCTTGATTTATTCATGATTTATTCCAACTCCCCAATGAAAAAAATCATCTATTATTAGGGAATGCGCACCTCCTCTTTGAGTGAGAGATATATTCCTTAATTAATGATTTTTTCCATTACTATTATTAGTAACTACTATTTCGGGTCAGTGAAGTGAGTTGGAATTGCTTCTCTTGTTAGTTAAGTGAGCTTAAGTGAGCTAATGCACGTCACTTAAATATTGTGGACATTAATGAATGTGTGACATGTATCTTTAGTGGTCTAGGTTGAACTGTGTGGTCCCCCTTAGCTTATGACACCTATTTTAGCTATTTCTAGCTTTTTTGACTAGAATTTCTATGTTGGAAATTCTATATATTCACCTCCTCTCTTCTTTTTGAGGATGGTTTCTCATGTATATTCATTTTTTATTAATATAATTCTCTAATTTATGGAGAAAAAACTTTCTCACATCTCTTGAATATCAACAAATTGTTTGTGTTCAATTTAACTAGAATTCTAGATCTATCGGGGTTTTTGCAGGAATTCTACAGGGTTAAACAACGTCGTAGGACAGTATCAATACCATGGCGATACAAATTGTCATCGATGATAAGGTAGCATTTAGAATGGTGGATAATATGATGACGTTCTTCATGGGAGACATCGAGATGGAAACATTGGGTTTGAATATAAAGAATAATATCTCCATACCAAGGGTCTGACGTGCTAATGAAACAGAGATTCATCAGGAAGAGAATCACTGGGATCAGTATCTTCATCGGCATGGGGAAGATCACAAATGATTTCCGCAAAAAACAATGATTTTTTGGCTTTTGATTTGGAAAAATCGAGATCGAATTCTTGAAGAATAACAATCCATTTGGAATATTTTCCCCCAAGGACTTGATGTGTCAGGATATGGTACATGGGGTTCGAGTTCGCAATGACTGTGGTAGTGTGTAACAGGATGCAATGGTGAAACCTCTGGATGAAAATGATAGCTTCTAGAGCCAACTTTTCAACCTGTGAATATTGGAGTTCAGGACCAGATAAACTCTTTCTCAGATAGTAGATCATATGTTCGTCACCATTAGGGTCCTCTTGAAATAACACCATATAAATAGTGGAAGTAGAGGTTTCCAAATAAAGGATATAATCTCGTGCATAATTTAGAGGATGCAAGAGAGGTGTGTGGGTCAATGTGTGCTTAAGAGAAAAAAAATATTGTTGAGCAGTGTCATCCCAGATGAAAGGAGTGTATTTTTGCAACAATCACATAAATCCTTTTGTAATCTCGGCATAATTACATATAAAACAATGAAGAAAGTTTGATTTCCCTTGCAAACTTTGTAGTTGGGTCAGATTGTTGGGAGGGGGTAAAGCAAGAATAGCTTTAATTTTTAAGGGATCCACCCTAATCCCATCTTTGGAGACGACGAAATCAAGGACTTGACCTGATTCGATAGTGAAAATGATTTTGTGAGGGTTTGAATGGATACGGTAAAACCGACATCGAAGAAAAATGGCCTGTAAATGACCAATATGATCTTGTCAATTAGATGAATGAGCAAGTAAATCATCAAGGTGGGGTTCCACAATGTGTTTGATATCGTGAAAAGCATACGACATGGCCCACTGGAATGTAGCACCAATATTTTTTAGACCAAAAGGTAGTTTCTGATAATCGAATGTCCCCCAAGGGCAGATGAAGGTTGTCTTATGTTGATTAGTTGGTAGAATATCGATCTGGTTATACCCTTAGAATCCATCCATGAAAGAAAAAATAATGCTTCCAACGCAATTATCGATGATTTGGTCGATAAAGGGTGTAGGGTAGTTGTCTTTTGGACAAGCCTTGTTGATATCCCTATAATCAACACAGACACAAATGGTTCCTTGTTTTTTATCCACTGAAACGATGTTAGAAACCCATTTCATCAAGGGGATGGGATAGATAAAGCCAGATTTCAATAGTTTTTCAACTTCTGCCTTTATGGCCACGGTTTTCTTAGGATAAACGGAGCGGAGTTTTTTTTGTATTGGTTTAATGCTTGGGTAATTTTTTATCTCATGCACAACGATCGATGGATCCATCCCTGACATTTCTTTGTAACTCCAAGTGAAGACATTGCAGAATTATTTAAATAAAGCGGTGTAAGCTTCCACTTCCTCGGGTGAACAATTATCATCGAGATGAACATTTTCCACATTCCTTGATCGACATATTGATAGTAATGGTAGAAGAGATGTTTCCCAAATTCCCCTCTGAAGTAGTATCCTGGGTAAGTATAGGAGATTGGGGAGAATCAACAACATTAGAGGGGAAGATAAAGTGTATATATTCCTCAATTTCATCTAGACTAGGGAGAAAAGATGATCAATGATGGTTGTCATCCCAAGGTACCTCGTCGATACTAAGAATTTCCACAATGGATTCGTCCGATGGAAAAATACGTAGGATGTAGTCAAAAGTAGAGGATAAGGAATCCAACCAAGATGGAAACAAATAAGTGTTGGATGCCAACAAATGTTGGTCGTCCAAAGAAGGAGAGGTAGATTGGATAGAATCATATGAAGCCTCAATGGGACTAAGTGGCATAGCGTCACCTAGTGCATTGAATTCCAAAGGACTAGGCACAACCCAAGGATCAGATGATTCGAAAGATTGATATGCCATAGTCGAGATCATATTGATCGTGGTAATGTGTTGTGTGGTGAAGGGAAAGTACCCATAAGGAAATAATGTTTTAAAATACCTACACCAACACTTTCATAAGTGATATTACTATCTCCCAAGAAAGGAATATTATTGGTGGCAGTAGTGCAGTAATCTAACTGGTCGATAGTGACAATTTTACCTTGATAGGGGAATTGTACACATCAAAATATCTATGAAGTGACATCACTCATAGAATAAAACCAGCTTCTTCTTAACAAGAAGTTGTAATCAAGGGGAGAATCAACTACCTCTACATCAATAGAGACAGTATTTCCTCCCAACTGAACGGCTAAGGACTGCAAGAGTTTGTGACGATGAAAACCTCACCCATCGAATTCTCATAACATTGTAGGGGATTGGTTACGTGCAGGTGATTTTAATCCTTTCCAACAGGCTAACAACATGACACAAGTGGAGGCTCCCTCATCCAGTATGGTGTGGTGGATGTGTTGGTTATGAACAACCACATCAATTTGAAAATCAAGCTGGTGAGAAAGTCGTGACTTGAAGTTATCAAGGTTAAACATGATATTATTTGACAAATCAGGATCAATGGTGTCGATGGCGGCCAAGGGAATTCTACATTGACTTGGGAAATGCTATAGAACTTAACGAGAAGACATAGCACACAGTTCTTAAGACAAATCTTGAACAATTTTGTATTTTTTGGTGGCACGTGAACTAGGATTAAAAGTTGATTTGTGAATAGTTCTCTTGGGAGGGCGTAAAATATAGTCGAAAGTGTGCTTCTCAATTTTAAGTGACCCACATGGAGGACTAATGGTGGTGGGATATGGATCCAGTGGGGTACCATTAGTGACCTTCTCTTTATCAGGTTTATTTGATGTGTCATATGTTGTGGTGTGAGTGGTTAAATCGATCCCAATGAACATATAAATATGAGCACTCGACGAGGCTTCCTCACTAGGAGGATGATTGGGATTTCCCCCTATTGGAGGGGCAGGGGCTTGAGCAACCTTAAAGTGCCTTGCTTACGGTTGAGGATCCCATTCCTCATACTATCCATGTGTCAGAAGCTCCTCTTGAACCACTCCTTTTTCGATTGGACTCGTTCGGTAACGTAATAGAAGAGGAAGTTCATCATCTTCCTTTGAGGCCATACACCAAAACACAGATGGAAGACACACAATGTGATTATGATGAATACACAACTCTTGTTCGGTCTGCTAGCATGGTAAATCCACAAAAAACACATGTTCGTTCCATATGAAGGACTCCATCGAGAGGTGATATTTACAAACATTTCAACTTTAGTCGAAAACCTCTTGATCCTCATGACCCTCTTTCATCTGCTACTACTGAGGCAGGACTATTTGTTAATACTATTGATTGTCCCATTGAACAAGTAGCCAATCCTACTGCTATGTCAACACAAATCCAACATAATGTTGGAGTCATAACACATAATCATGCACAAGGTACTTTGACCGTTACTCCCACCACTACACCTTTTCACACTACAACTCCTTATGTTCCACATAATCTTGTTGGAACACCAATGCATCAGAAAATGAAGAACCCTTCCATACACACACACTCAACTGTGGGACAAATCCATATTGGGGGGAAACCATCAACTAGTGGGCATGTCCCTTCTGGGGGACAACCACCCTTGCACATACCTTCTGGGGGACAACCCCCTTTTATTGGTCAAACCATAGTTTTCACACAACCTATGGCAGGGGGGAAACCCCCTTTTTTTGGAAACCCTTCACAATCCTATGGAGCACCCCAAGGAGGTAAGTTTAATCAACCTTACCAAGGAGGGAAATCATACCATAACCCATAAGGAGGATTACCAAATCATATTCCTTCCGTATTATATTTTGGACAACCTTATCTGGGTGTCCCAAATCCCACCTGGGGTCCTCATGGACAATAATATTATCTTCCCCAAGGGTCTAATGTTTACCCTCTGCAGGGACAAACTATTTACCTTTATCAAGGGAATATTGTTTATCCCCCACAACCTAATCAACTGAATTATACTCCTCATAATCAACCGGGTTTCACTCCGCTCATGAACGTTCCTCAACAACCATCGAATTCTTCTTATATTGGTCAACAAAAACCATATATGGGAGTGCCTATTGGATACAATTATCCACCTCAAATAGTTTATGCCCACACTGGTGTCCCTATGCCGCATCAGTATCACCCTCAGGTTAACAGACAACTACCATTCCTCGCCATGCTGGATCTACCATATTTGCTTGGTTGACAAATGATCCCATATTACATTTTCCTTTATGGTCGATAATTCTTGCTAAATTACCTTCTGAAATCCCTAAATTTGATGGTAAACCTGGGGAATAACCGAAAAACCATGTTATGGTATTCCATATATGGTGTTCATCAAACTCATTGATGGATCATTCTATATGTTTTCATCTTTTCCAGCGCACACCCACAAGTTCCACAGCCAAATGGTATATTGAACTTCAACGTGGTACCTTTCAAGACTTCAACTCTCTAGATATGGATTTTCTCACACATTTTCAATTGCCCATCCATTACGAGATACGTACTAAACTTTTAACCTCACTTCGTCAAATGAACTCCGTACATATCTTTGATCACATTCATGAGTGGAGACAATGACAAAGGTTGATTAAAGCGACTATTCTTAACCAATTATTGGATGCATGGTTTACTAAATCTCTTTTACCCCCAATTTCTCATGACGTTGCCATGGGTGGTGTGGTCACTGAGGAAGAATCCATTGCTCGAGCTCAGTATTTAGATTTGGTTTACTCCCAATATAGTACATTGTATGAGTTGATACCAAATGATCCCCATACTTCTACCGATCCATCCAAACCGTCTTCCACATCACCAAAACTGACTTGTACTGGGTTACAAACTCACGTTCAATCACCTCTTGTTCGGTAATATTCCTCTCTCCTTCTTTGAGTGATGTCAGTTGCTTAATGGCCTCCTTGATGGCTAGGGATTGAAAGAAATCCTTTGGATGGAGTCATCGATATCGTCAAAATCCAATCTTCATCACAATCAACCAAAACGACTAATCACTATGTTTCTTCACCCGTTACTGGTTCGACTTCACACTCCTCTACCTCCCCCCTGACTTAAATATCTAAGGTGAATGAAGTCCAATCTGCCTCTTTGCAACAATCCGTGGGAAAGAAGAAAATGAAAAATAAACCCATTAATAATAATAATAATAATAATAATCCAAAAACATAAACTCCACCACAACGAAAATAGAAATTCCCATGTCTCATTTGTGGTGATGATCATTACACCCGATACTGTCCTCATCGCGACGAAGTTGAAAATTTTTTCAAAAGGAATTCCCAACCCATTGTGTTAACACAACCTTTTACCCAGCAGAGTCGCCAATTTCTATTGTAGGAAAATTCCTCTACAGACAGGTGAATGTCCTTTTGGATCCTAGACCCCTATGACCAAGAAAGAAAAATACTAACATTGGACACTGACATTCCTTTAAATGTAGCTAAAATAGTCAAAGGAAAAAGAGGAAGAAAGTATGATGTATCTTTTTCTGAAGCTTGTCCTTGCTCGGTCCAGGCTGAACTTGATATTCAGGCCCTTTAATGAGATCTGCAATTCAATAGACAACAAATACAATGCACGCTTCCTATTCAACCAAGATTAGGTTAAACTAGATTTATCAAGAAGAGACATAACAAGCATATATTAAAATTGAAGGAAACATGAAGGAAACATCAAAATTGAAGGAAACATGCCAAATAACAATCATACACAAAATTGAAGGAAACATGCCAAGCATATATTAATGATAACATAACAAGGTACTTACAATCTGTAGATGCAAATGCAACAGCCTCACCAAGTCCTCCTTGTCCAACCCCTTGCTCGAAAGATCCACGATCGAAATGACAATACTTTTAGATTATATTCTCCTCATTTTCACCATGATAATACCTCATTTTATAGGCTTTGAGAGGCTCAACCACATTAGTTATATTTGGAATAAGTTGAGGATATGACTCCATCAGTTGTGGTATCTCCCTTAGATACAACCTAAAGCTTGGATTCAAGCCAAACCAACTTGGATCATTTATAGTTGTCCTTAGAGATAAAGGGGATTTATTCCCAAGATTATCTCAACCAATTGACACTCCCTCAAATATAGCAATAGAGTGTTATATCGCTCCCTGCTAAGTGGACAAGGAGCACTAGCACTCCCTGCATGTGAGCAAGGGAGCGCTGATCTCCAAAAATTAGTTTAAGATGATAATTTCCCGAGGAAACATATTGTGTGATCTTTAAAAATGATGTGTTTTCCTCTTCTAACATGTCTTAGAGGGTGTATCAATTTTTCTTATGGTATCATCCACAATGCAACACATGCAGGATGAAAAATACAACATTTGTGACAAAAGTGTGACACTTGCGAAACTTACGATAATGATAATGAGACATTATCGAAGTGAGGAATTTTGACATGTAACACCGACGCTTTGTAAGTAGTATCTTCATGCATACAAGAATGGTAGTACTCCAGTAAAAAATGGTGGCCTCCAAGCGTTGAATGGCACAATGCATGTGTTCTCAGGAGGCCTAATGAAGGGTTGCAGATCCTATAATCCACATATCAAAATTAAGATTACACACAAAGAGAGGTTGGTGATATCATGGATTGGCACCTAATAACCTAGCTTCTCAGTTTCGGCCTCACAATACATTCGAATGTAGTCCTCGATGTTGAAAGTCTCTAGAGGAAAGGTCCTCAAGTTGACTAGTTCCCCTCTTCTCAAGAGGCCAGTCAAGAAGTAGATATCCTCTGTGGTTGGGGTCAGTGATTGACCCTCTAACATGAAAGCCTCAACATCAAGATGTTAATACTCCACAAGAGAATTGAGAAGCATCGATTGTGCCCTCATAAATAGACACTAGAATACCTTCCATAACCTGCATTGTTTTAGTGTAGTGATGGCTATAGGGTCCTCCTCGACCAGGACGTGGAGCTCTGCATGCTCTCTCTCTCTCTAGTGAACATACATCTTGTTACATGGAAAAATAGAGAGGAGTCAGTACTTGACTTTTATTTTTTCAAAGTACTAGAGGGTGTACATGGGCTTCTTTTTACACATTCGCGTATGTACATGGGTTGTGTAGTCTTCTGCCCGAGTACATACATGGGCTGGCCTTGTACAACCCACGTACACGCAGGGCTACTCTTTTTACAAGAGTGTGCCCCCTCCAAACACAAAATTAAAACTGAAAGGAAGTATTGAATTTCAATTATAGGTGTTTTTTACTTACTTGGTCCAAACAGAAGGTCGTTTCATCCACTAAAGCCCCCTTAATCCACTCTTTTAGCAAAGGGGTGTTTTCACCTTTTGGTTGATTTTCAAATTGTAATGGTAAAAATGGGTTGTCCACTTCTATTTATAGACTTTTTTGGCCATTTTTGCCTCCTTTTGACCCCCTTTGTCTTTTTTCGTGGCTTGGTTATCACTCAATTTCACTTCTAAGTTTTCTATTGGTCATTCCAGTACTCTTTTCCTTTTGGTTTGGTGATTTTTTGGGATGGGTCACATTTTTTGATATCCTTTGGTAAAAGTCATTTTTTCCAAATTTTTGCATATAAGTTAGGATTTCATTCCCACTTTTCTTTTTTTCTTTTTCATAGGATCGAGCCCATCGAAGTGTGACACAAAACCTTCATTGTTTCTTTAGAAGTGTCGTAATTAGGTGGTAGATCCTACCTTACATGGATGCCCTAGGTAAATCCTTTGTTTCATTTTTGGTGTCCATGTTGTCAGTTATGACTATAGTATTGGGAGTCCTTATTAGTCATGTCATGATTATGTAATGAAACCTCATTATTTTTTTCATCATCATTCTAGGCCTTACCCTCGGGACTCCCTAATGAGCATGCTTTGTTGTCTTTCAAGATTGCTTTGAAATTTGAAAGCAACATCCAACGAGACTGTATTTATTCTTTTCGATCTCGTCTGGATTAACTGAGAAAAGTAGCCCCTGGAGTCTTATTTAATCCCTTTTCAGACTCTCTAAATGAAAATATTGTCGAGTGATCTTGTTTCCCTTCATGCTCGCCGAACTCAAATTTGAAGGTACATCTGTCCAACGGTAATTTACCCCTTTTTCGGTCTGGATGGCTAATTTTATGAATAAAGGTATGCTCTAGGAAATTTGGTTCACTACAAGAGTATTATCAGGCGTAAGTTTAACCCTTTTTCGGGCCTGAGGGACTAAATATTCGAAAAAAGGAACATTCTCATTAGTTTTGGTTTATCACCTTTTTCAGGCCTTGGAGATTACTTACGAAAAAGGAACCCCTCCGGAGTCCATAGTTAATCTCTTTTCAGACTCCCTAAAATTGAGAAGATCGTCGAGTGAACTTGTTCCTTCACACTCGTTAAATTGGTCCAGAAGAACATCTACTGGCATGTGTTTAACCCTTTTCTAGCCTATAGATTATAGTAGAAAAAGGTACGCCGGAGATTCGTCTCGTTGGGAGAGTTATCCTTGGTTACTTATATACTTTTTCGGGCTAAGGAGACTAAACTCAGAAAAAGGTTGTGAGTCCATAGTTAAGGTCTTTTTAGACTCCTTAAAATTGAAAAGATTTCTGAGTGATCTTGTCTTTGTCACACTCGTTAAAATGGTTTTGAATAGACATATTTTCGGTGCACATTTAACCCTTTTTCGAACCAATTGGACTAACTACGAAAAAGATACTCCCTAGAGTCTTCTTTTGTGTTTTTTCAGACTCTCTGAACATGAAAAACCTATCGATCTTACCTTCTCTGGGCTCGTAAAAAAATACATAGAAGGGGTCTCATTATGTCATGCTTAATCGCATTATGGGTCTCACCTTTGCATCTTTGGCCTAATGTCGGCTCCATGTTTCTCTCAACTGAACCTTTGAAGCATTCCTTATACACAATCCTTGCAACACTTCTTTCCTCTATGACCTGACACCTTGACCCATGGAGGAATTTCCCCGAGTGTCCTTATCCTACACATGTCTCCTTTCCCTGAGCATTAGTGTGTTCCATGAACTTGGAACTAGTTTTCTTTTCGTGACACTCATTCCTCCTTTGTAATGTAGCATTCTTTTATTCTTTTTAAATCTTTTTAAAAATTGAAAAAGACAAAAAAAAAATATTCCAAAAAGAGGGGACGGGAAATACACATTCTTTTTTCGGAAGAAAATATAGTCGCCCTTGGACAAAGCACATCCTTTCATTTGTTCATCAAGCATTAAGATATAGTATGAACTTAGGGAGTTTTTCTCGCTACATATAGTTGTGTCCTCCTTTGTTTGGTTACTCTTCCAAACATATGGAGAGTTTGTGTTTCCTCTTGCATCACAAACTTATGTCAATGTAAAGTTGCCTAAGTCTGATCATATTTCATGCTTTTTTTCAAGGGAATTTTTACTCAACCTGAGGCGGCCTTTCTGCAGTTTGTCTCTTGACTTCCATGAGTCGACCATCCTAAGAGTCCAGTCAAGTTCAAATTTGAAATTGACAAAGTTCTCTGCCTGATCATAGAGATCCTCCAGTTTTTTCCCGACAGATTGTCGAAGACCTCAGGGTAGTGAGTTATCCACTCCCATTGTACTCCTACCTGAGTTTTGAATATCTTGAAGTTGTTGCTTGTTAAGAACCAAACATCAATATAGCATATAAAAACCTCAGCAAAAGTACTCAACGCCTTGAAAAAGAGATAATTTCAGATAATAAGCCTCTTCGAGGGGGCAACCTCCTTTTACCCCACTTAAATGTTCAAGTACAAGA
>ML780184.1:86942-100905 GCA_009831015.1 Picea engelmannii | reverse complement strand
TACTAATCTAATATGCCCCAATTAAGTGGTAATGAGCCAATATTAGGGCTTAACATTGCTTGAGCTATGAAGACCTCATTTCCAGTCACAGGTGTCACTAGATTCTTGAAGATACATACTATGCTTGTATATCTTTGACTGATTTTGAGATGTAGATACGTTGTGTATTGCTCACAGATACACTTTATATAGTTATATGACATGGATCTGCACTGTATTTGATTGTAAAACATGATTCAGTTCATCCTGAGCATGGGTATGCCTGCCTCAGAGAGACAATTGTTGTTTTGAATATGGCACCTCCCGAACTCTGGTCTCAGGCTCACTCAATTTTGTGCATTGGTGAAGATGTTGTAATGTATTTCAGCCATTGTTTGCTCTTCTGAACTCACACATTAGGGGGCATCTATTATAGCCCTAAAATTCCCTACCCATGCATACATGGCATTGGCCCTCTTACTTGCATAATTTTCCAAATCACTGATGAGGAGCTCTACTTAAAAAACCAATTTTTAGAGCATGTACACGCCCTTCGCCACTACAAACCACGTACATATGCTTGATGCATGCTATAAATATTTGTACATATGCTTGTTGCACAATACACAACCTGCGTATACCTCCAAAAGTTGAAAAAAATAAAAAGTTGTAAGGAATTCGATGGAATTCACGGGCTATTGGAGGTTTCCCAACCAATTCACCTACTATAGCCCGTTCCCCAACCAAATAACCATCATTTTGTCATATAAAAGGAGGTGTTGGGGTCTCATTTCACAATTAAGCATAAGAACAGTGAAACTCTGCCCGATTTCACTTCCTTTCCTTGCCCAAGCATTTGCTACCTTTTGTGAGTTACTGCCTCAATACTCCCTCTTCATCCCCTTTTCTTCCATCCAATCCATTCCCTTTCCTTGAGGTGATAAGTAGATTTTGAGAAGAGGCTTATTGGAGGTGCAATTGGAGCATTATAAAGAGGATCCCGAACCAGGTTAGCTAAACGGTGGCCAACAAGAATTGTAAGTTTCAGTCTTTGTTTGATGAATACAAGAATCTATTTTCCCTATCCCAAATGATGATGTTTTGTGTATTTTCTTTGATTTATACTTAGCATTTGATATCTAATCCTAATTCATGAATAGAAATAGCACGCTTGTATCCCTTGTTTTACTAGTCTTGGATGCATGTCAGCCTTGGGAGGAGACTTGCAGTCTTTAGAGCTATAGATCTTGAGGAGATCATCACCAGACGTGGGATAAAAGGCATAGTTACCGATCTTTTCTTCTATTGCTTTCTATTAATTTATTTTGGTATGTTTGGGGTAGTGTAAAAACTAGGTTGACTTTTAGACAGTCATTTTCTCTATCTATATCTTAAACCACTTTATAGTTATAGGGGGATTTTCCCGCTAGCACTCAATATTCAATAAAGAAAAACTATTAGATTTTAAGATTGATGTTATAACTACATTTGAAGTGATTAGTATGGAACCAGGAAATGGTCGATATATTGAAGTTACTAAGGATGTTTGTGACCAGCTTGAATACACAGTTATGTGCATTTTTGAAGATTTGGAGAAACCTCAAAAGAAAGATATGTTGCTATTGTTAGCACTCGGTAATTTCTTTGGGCTGCATCAAAGAAATTCCAAGGTAACCTACAAACCAACTTTAGGTTGGATTCTGACCCTTCCAACCATAGAGGGATCTCTCAAACATGTAGAGACTAAAAATACTCAAAAATATTTGGCAATGGACACATAGAGGTCAGATTCTACAATAGGACGAGTTTGTTTAGGTTTTTAAAAGGGTTGGTAGGACAAACAAGAGGAAGAAAACATTGGGCAATGGGGTAAAATCCTGAAATATACTATGAATATTAATACAACAAATGTACTCCTGGAAAATATGTCACACATAAACCATATAATAAATGGTTGCAATATTATTTTGGGATTGGGAGGAGTGGTTTTAATCCACCACTCTTACCCCCGAAATGCATCATTTAAGGAAACGTACTCCAACTTAAAACCCGGTGGTTTGGATTTTGGCCTGCCTTAAAAAATTAACCCTCATTTAATTTCAACCCCCAAAATGTATATGCGCCCTCCATCCACCCTTTGACTTTTCAATATTAAAAATTGAGATTTGTTCCCATGATTTGATGTGAGGTCATGAATTAAATGTTGGATTAAATATTAATATAAATATTTTAAAATAAAATTATTTATATTAATAATTATAAACATGTTTTCAATTTTTCTAAGGACTTTGGGCATATGAGGCTCATCACATGACTTTGTGGATAGGATACGGGAGCTTAAGCTTAATAAAAGGAATATTTTTAATTTTCAACGGGAATATGATAATAAGGGTAAAAATGAATGAAGTGATGGAACCGAGGGATTTAGATAAGCATTAAGGCTAGATATAGGTTTGGGGTAATTGTCAATTTTGACTCATGGAGGACATGAATATTTTGGATGATTATTCAAGTGAAGGATTTAGGTGATGGGAGTTTGACGGAGCTGGTGAAAAAATTTTAAAACCTGAGTGGAAAGATAACACAAGGACAAGATGCTTTGGAAAAAATAATACAAATTAGCATGTGATAACATTGGCTCCAACAGGGATGTTATCCTCCCAGTGAGGTAGAAAAGAACCTATAGACCTGGTGCCTGATCCATTGGGATGCTCCCAAAACATGTGTGTACCCTACTCTGACCTGTCACCAGTATCCACTGAAAGCCAAAGTTTGTACAATGCTCTAAACTGAAAATTGAACGCTAAATACACCACTACAATCTTAATGTATACACTGCTGAAAACCCAAACTGAAAACTACTTGACCAGCAAGATTATTTGCACACTCCTATATACTCTAAAACTAATGAAATGAATACTCAATCAAGTGATGCTAAAGTGCCAATGTAGCCAATCAAGCAATTGGCTTCCCGATTTTCCTCTACTCACATTTTTCTTAAGCAGGCAGACAAATGTAAAAGATGGCAGTTGGAAACAAAAATTGAATCCAAAATCTGAGCTTATGAATGAAACAAATTCCTCCTTCATTGATGATTGTAATAGGATGGCCACATGATCTTTAAAACCATGAAAAAACATTTCTTCTTGATGAACAAAAACAGGAAGACAAGCATCATTCATAAGTGTTTGTTGCTCTTGCTCTATTTATTCAGTTCTGAGAACATTTTCAAATGAAATGGAAGCAATAGGTTTGTCTATTCTTCCATGCATATCAACAAAAACATTCATACATTCTTGAACATCTTCAAATATGACAGCCATATGTGCATCAAGGCTATCGTCTTGTTCATCAAACAATTCTGATTTGGTTTTATTAACCTTTTGGAAATTTGCTTGAGGACTATCATTTTGACTTCCAAATGAATGAATGGAAATAATTTCATGCTCATAATGTGAAAATGTGAAAACATAACATCATGAACTATTTCACGGTCTAGATTTCCCATGGATGCATTTTCAAAACTATGATTTTCAAAGGAATCAAATAAAACAATTGTCTCTTCATTATCTTTCTATATTTATGATTGAAAAGTGGCATACATTGTTTTGTTGTTTTCCTGAAACTCTATGTCATTTGTTGGTTCACTACTTGAAGTCTCCATAGATGCAGTTTTAGAATCCTCATCCATGTCTAGTCCACTTAGAATTTGAACAACCACATCATTCACAGGGGAAGAAAGACAACTTTGAAGCACTTTGTCTTGTTGGAAATCTTGTTGAATATCTTCATCAAGTTCAGGAAAAGGAAAATGACTTTTAGCAACAATTTCTTGATCAGCTTCATCTTCAACCAAAGGAGGGGATACTATTTGTTGTTGGGATGAATATTCATAAAGGGATCCTATGATTTCATCATTCATACACTCTTCATTACCAAAAACATTTTCAAGGTACTTAATGAAATGTTCACAAAATTCACAGCAATATTCAAACACCAAGAATGAAGGATTAGATTCTCCATAATGCTTAAAGAATGTTTTGTGGAAATCCTTAAGAGAGTATAAGTTGTCTGGTTTTAAACCTTCATACCATAATATTGCTTTCCCCTCTAGAGTAGCCATAAGCATTTTCATCAAACAATCCTCATGAAATTCAACCCCCAACTTACATATGTGCATGTGAAATCTAATCAAGTGCAAGGCAACAACATTTCCTTTCCCATCTTTGAATTTAGGAAAATATTTTTTCCAATCTATGTGAGGAATACGATTTGGAAAGCCAAGAATATGAGAGTGATTCATTGGAGCATACCTTGTAGATATGTGATCCATCTTGAAGCAGTGGAGTCTGTTAGCACTCTGTAATTTGCCTAAGGCTACTGAGGCAAACACAGAGGTAACCTCGAACCGCTTCGAGTCTTGGATCTAGCCCTCCAAGACTCAGAGAGGGATCTCTCTTTCAAATTTAACTTTGTTTGTAATGGATGTTAGGCTAGCTATAAGGTACAGGGTTTTGATTTTGTTTTTTAAATGGTCAGTTTGGGACAGCAAGGAGAGCCATTGGGCAAATGGGGTCTGCGTTTTAGACTAGGTGATTCAATCTCAGATATGGACGGAGCTCTTTCACAAGGCAAGGTAGCAGCAATAATGGATCGAATTAGGTGTTGATGGCGTCGGTTTGAGGAAGGAATAGGTGAGGAAAAAGACAGGCAAAGGAGCACTTAAGAATCCCTAAGCTAGCCTTTTCGAAGATCAACATAAATATTATCAAAAGCCGAGAGGCAAAGTATACGCTGATAAATTCTGCCCCTATAACTTTCCTTCTGATAATAAGAAAAAGAAAACGAGCATCATGACCATAGGGGAAAAAACATTAAACAGAGGAAGAACACCACCACTATCACTACACAAGAATCCTGTCAAAGAAATATGTCTATTGCTGATCTGTCATAAAAATTACAGAGAAATATTCACTGATATCATTAAAGGATTACAGATAAATTCTCTGGCTAAAACACAGCCCATGCTACAGCAAAGAAAATGAAAATTACAGTCTGGACCTCTCACACAGGTCGAGCCTCCAATCAGGAAAACCTCTACTGCTGAA
The DNA here is from genome assembly GCA_009831015.1 of Picea engelmannii. Taxonomy (NCBI): domain Eukaryota; kingdom Viridiplantae; phylum Streptophyta; class Pinopsida; order Pinales; family Pinaceae; genus Picea; species Picea engelmannii. The sequence continues at coordinate 95,818 of ML780184.1, read as the reverse complement.
ACACACTCTAACCAAAATTGAAAGCATTCCACAGGTCGAGCCCTCTAATGCCAGCCCCAGTCGAACCCCCATTAAGTTTTTTACATCACTATATATAACAAAAAATCCCCTAGCCTTCAAAGATTCGGGCTCATGACTCTGCACTCTAAGAATAGTAAACAGTTACACAGATTGACACCTGTGGACTGTTTCAAAAACAAATTCGACAGCAAATCAAAGGAAAACTAAATTTAGAACTCTTTCTTTGACATCTGGAGTTGGTTAATGTTTTGCTGGCGAATGGAAGTTTAACAGCATTACAATGAACAGAGGTGGCAGCATTCGAATGCTTTGAGGTGGTTGGGTAACTCCTGTAATTTGTCAACTACAATTTGAAAGTCCTTTCTGGAAAATGAACTTGTGCTCTGCTAACAACCAAAACATTGAACCGATTCGCCACTTGCTGTTGACATGCGCCTAAAAATCTGGACAATTGGTTGCTATGAGGATCTTGATGTTGTCTTCAGTTATCGAATTACTGCCACATGCCCTTTACTGCCAGTTTCGTTTGAACGATGCTTCAAACTATGATGCTCTGCCATCTATGCTTAACTGCTCTGCCACCAAGTCTTTTATGATTGTTGGTTATCACTAGCATTCTTTGATTTTCAAATTTGGTTTTGATGTGAACTTCCTTCGAGCTTTGACATCCATGCTCTTGGAGTAGGAGTAAGCATCTCTTTCTTGACCTTCATTATCGCAACCATTCAAATAAGGCATAGAACTCCTATTATCTTAGTTGTGCATAGTTCATTATTGCCTCATGTGATATATTTAGAAGAAGTCGGGATGCATGACAAGGCTCTGCAAAGAGTTCTATAATATATACAACCGGAGGAGAAACCCCTGTAAGCTCTTTTGATTTGGAAATCAAGAAGATCACTTCAACTACTAAGGTTTGGAAACAGGTTTGGCTCAGGCTTGAGGAAGCTTGTTGGATGCCTAGATAAAACCTACAAATGCTTATATGAGACTGAAGGAAAATACTTGCAAAGCCACATTCCCAAAAACTTCTCCAACTACTTTTATCGAGAGCAATAAATAACCACATTCTGATATCGTCTTTGCAGAGTGATCTTCACATTATGCAAGAAGAAAGAGTTCGGCCGATTGTGAAATGGGAGTTGGCAATATTTCCCTTTTAAAATGGCCAACAGGAATATTAAATCTTCTCCATGGTTCATCAGGATGTTGGAAGCAATTTCTCTTCAATATAGATGTGAAACTCCTCCCAAATTTGAGGATCTCCAAGAATCGTATTTTCAAGTTCAACAAATGTCCGCTTTTTGCATCCTCTCCTAATCGTGTCAAAATTCCATCGACCTATGTTCTGGTGCTGGTGCAGGACTTGCCCAAAACAATTGATTTAATGACTGGAAGAAGATCTGAGAGGCTCTCAAACATGTTGATAATACTAAATATCCTTTATGGAGACCGGTGACTTATTGCAATTTCTTCAACAAAATTCAAAATATGCATGATCGCGCCTTTTGCAGTCTCAACAAAATAGGTGTCTTGAATACAACCTAGTCGTTCAAACATATTTGAACACTTCTCGTTTGCAAGAAGAACCTAAAATGAAATTTTTTATAGCCTTTATGCATGATGAGGGATCCACTGCTATCGGTATTCATCATGATCACCTTCTCCTTCACCATAGCTAATGGGTGCAACGTCTGGAAAATCAAATTTTATTGTCATTCGATCCACCATTAGTAGTGCAAACCAAAGAAGGAACCTCCTTGCTTCCTTTAAGGTCTTCTTCCAGAGTTATGACTGTGGCATATATTGGCAACTCAAACCATTCGCAGAGGGCATTGCTGGATAGATCATCTTCTTGGACACCAGCATAATGCTTCCAAGCATGCGTTCTCCTTGTGTTGGACACCTCTAAACCATTTCAACACCTGGCGTAGGGTTTCAACGCTGCTGGTTCAACACCTGTCGCTGTGTTTATATATTTTTTCATGTTCTGTGAGCGATATCCCACATCCACGCGCTCGACTGAGCTTTAAGGGATTAAATTAATCAACAGTCATACGTTGTAGCAATGAAATGAGCCCGAGGCTTGGGCTTGGGCTTTGGGGTTTGGTGTTTGTGTTGTGCGCTAGCGCTGCTTTATGTGTTCGCTGTTGGGGTATTGAACTGGCGCAAATCCCTTGGTGTCGAGCTTTAGGAGGTTGGCACGAGGCCAATGTATTTTTTGCTAAAACTTTTGTCAAAATATCTTGATAAACCTAACTAAACCCTGCACACAGGTCGAGGGCAAATTTTTGCTCATTTCACCAAAGATAATTTATATAACCAACCTTACATTTGACCAACAGAAGTAAAAATTTTGTCATTCAAACCACTTCACAAATTTTTCGCCAAAAATGCACCAGAACTTGCTTTAAACTTCGCGCGCAGGTACTCATTGTATGCTTGGTCAGTGTCGTGCGCTTTTCGCCGCCTTCGCCAAGTGTCGTGAGTGAACACCTGTGCCTGAAATAGACAAATATTATTCAGGACGTTGATTCCCTATTATATAGGGTTCTAACAGAGTCATCAATAAAATCTTTAGGCTACTGAGTCTTTGGACAGTGGAGTTGCCATTAAAATTTTGAATTCCAGATTCTTGAAAATGGAGTCGCCGGGTGAATGATGTACAACTTTTCTGTGTCTAAATACTTTTCACCATCAGTACTCAGATATGAACTTTGTCATTTATCCCAGGGAATATTTCAGCTTCACTCCCCGACAATGGCGCCAAAATGTTAGCACTCGATAATTTCTTTGGGATGCATCAAAGAAATGTCAAGTAACCTACAAACCAACTTTAGGTTGGATTCTGACCCTTCCAACCAAAGAGGGATCTCTCAAACATGTAGAGACTGAAAATACTCAAAAATATTTGGCAATGGACACACAAAGGTCATATTCTGCAATAGGACATGTTTGTTTAGGTTTTTAAAAGGGTTGGTAGGACAAACAAGAGGAAGAAAACATTGGGCAATGGGGTCAAATCCTGAAATAGACTATGAATATTAATACAACAAATGTACTCCTAGAAAATATGTCGCACATAAACCATATAATAAATGGTTGCAATATTATTTCGGGCTTGGGAGGAGTGGTACTACTCCACACCACTTGTACCCCCAAAATGCATCATTTAAGGACATGTAATCCAACTTAAAACCTGGTGGTTTGGATTTTGGCATGCCTTAAAAAATTAACCCCCGTTTACTTTCAACCCTCGAAATGTATATGCGCCCTCCATCCACACTTTGACTTTTCAATTTAAAAATTGAGATTCATGCCCATGATTTGACGTGAGGTCATGAATTAAATATTGGAAAATATTAATATAAATATAAATATATAAAATATTTATATTAAAAATTATAAACCTTTTTTCCATTTTTCTAAGGACTTTGGGCATATGAGGCTCATCACATGACTTTGTGGATAGGATAAGGGAACTTAATCTTAATAAAAGGAATATTTTTAATTTTCAACGAGAATATGATAATAAGGGTAAAAATGAATGAAGTGATGGAAGCGAGGGATTTAGATAAGCATTAAGGCTAGATATAGGTTTGGGATATTTGTCAATTTTGACTCATGGAGGACATGACTATTTTGGATGATTATTCGAGTGAAGGATTTAGGTGATGGGAGCTTGACGGAGCTGGTGAAAAAGTTTTAAAATCTGAGTGGAAAGATAACACAAGGACAAGATGCTTTGGAAAAATTAATACAAATTAGCATGTGATAACAACTACTACAACAGTTAGATCAATCTAACCATGAAGAGCATGAACAAAAGATTCAACTAGAAGACAAAGAAGAAGAAATCAAAAGATTGAACACTGAAGTTGCTAATCTAACAAAAGAAATGGAATAATTGAATACACATGACAATAAAAGAGAATAATTACTAGAAGAGACAAAAGAAATCGTCATCTATCTAAAAACTCAACTTGAAGAAGCTAAGAAAAATGAAGAAGCCCAGAAGATCCAATTAACTAAAAGGGAAGAATCATGTCACATGTTGGGATTGGAAATTATTAATGTCAAAAAGATAAATGAAATTACTAATGACTCAAATTGAAGAAGCTAAGAAAAATGAAGAAGCACAAAAGATCCAATTAACTAAAAGGGAATAATCAAGCCACATATTGGAATTGGAAGCCATCAACCTCAAAAGGATTCAACTAGAAAACAAGGAAGAAATCAAAAGATTGAAGAATGAAGTTGTTTATCTAACAAAAGATATAGAAGATTTAAAGACATGGAAAAACTAATAACTACACAGAAGTCTTGGATGATACAGAAGAAATGGTCATCAATCTAAAGACTCTACTTGAAGAAGATAAGGAAAAAGAAGAAGCCTTGAATATTCAATTGACTAAAAAGGAAGAAACATGTCACATGTTGGAAATGGAAGTTATCAACCTCAAAAAGAAGAATGAAAAGACAATTTATCAACTGTCAAATTCCAGAATAGCTCAACTATCCTAGATAGGATCTAGAATAGTCAAAGACCAACTAATGACAAAAATGGTCTTGGATACAATAAGAAAGAAGAAGGTGGAAAATGGAGCACCATTCAAAAACATGATAAAGGATCATACTCCTCAAAAGAAAAAGGTACAGTCACAAACCTAAAACAAACCATGAACTTTGTCACGGAAGGAAACTATCAAAGTAAAAAACAAGAGACATATCAAAAGACAGGAATCTCATGTCACAACAGAATCAAGTATGGAAACACCTTCAATGGTTATTGTTTTTCTTGTAATAACTTTAGTCACAAAGCATTGGAATGCAAGAGTCCTGAAAAGAAAAATTTAGGAAGGTCCAATAACTTAATGATATGTTGGAGATGCAATTATTTTGGTCACACAACAAAGTTTTTTCATGTAATGAGATGTTACAATTGTGATAGGTTTGGTCACAAAACCCAAAACTGCAGAAAATCAAGAAGTCAATCCATGAGAAATAATTCATACAAGTCAAAAATAAAATCTAATGAAGGTTGGAAGAAAAGAACAAATGACAAATCTCAAAGAACAAATCTAGAAAAAAAAGATCCTACAAATAAAATATCTCATGAAAAGGAATGTAGAAGAAAATTTGAAATAGAAAGCAAGAAAAATGATTTGGCACCTGAAAATGAAGAAATTGATAACAAGAAAATGATGGGTGAAGTTTCTAATTAGGAATGTGAAATTTAGATCTTGGAATATGAAATGGATCAAACTCAAGAAATGAGATTGCCTAAAGAAGAATATGACACAATAGCATATCCTGATGATATCATGCAGATCAAGAGTACATTAACAAATGAAAGAAAAATGCAAACAAAAAATCCCAAAGAATAAAATGAATAAGTTTCACTTACACAGAACAGTGATGATAATGATGAATCTTCAATAACATATCAACCAAGAGAATTGAGCAATGAAAATCTTGGAAGTTTTCCAATGTTATTTTCATAAACTACTAAATTTCCCCTCAACGGAAAATATGAATAAAAGGAAGGGAAAACATGATTAATAATATGGAGTGCATCAATCTGGGTAGAAGAGGATTATAGCCTAAGTATCATGACAAACTAAAGCATGTTTTAAGTATTTGAGGCAACAGTACAAACAACAGATGAAAGGACCAATTCAATCTTATTTCTAAGGGATAGAAGATGAAGTTAGTTTCTGCAGAATCGAAGGATTGTGAATACGATATCAAATTGGTTAAAGAATGGAAATTAAATTAATTGGTTTCAATCAATGGTATTCTCGTGGAAGATCAAAATATCAAGAAGAATAAAGAAACAGATTAAGAAGATCAGTAAGATTCACACCCTTTTCCTTTAGGAAAAGTGAGAAGATAGTAAAATCATATGAAATAGTAAAAACTCATGGGGAGTATTTAATTTGGTCATCAAATGAGGAAGTCATTGGATTAGGTTTAAAAGACTTGATAACTACAAAAAAATGGTATCAATCAGACTACCTATTTGAACACAAAATCCCAAGAGATTGAGATAACAACTGACATTCATAGGGGGAGAAAAGCAGCAATATATATATATATATATATCTTTGTCATTGATGTCAAAGGAGGAGAAAAACAGTAAAACAAATCTGATATCGGTATTTTGTATAAGTAAAAGTTCAATCCTCCAACTTGAAAATGAGATTAGTGATAGGGGGAGAAAAAGTATTTGTTTTATAGATATGTTTCCCTCAACGCCAAAGGGGGAGATTGTTGGCATTATTGATTGTGTGTTTTCATTGATGGCAACATGATTCAAACATGTACAGTAAACAAAGAAAAAGAGAGATCACCTTGCAGAAAAGGTAGATCACCTTGGAGTAGAAGCAATTCATGATCATTGTTGATCATGATAGGATCAACAATGATCATATATTCCTGAAGCTCAAGAGAGGTAGCATGCATAGAATCCAAGTACAAAAGGAGTAACAAAGCACAAGGAATTAAGAGCTCAGGAGGGTTAGTGACTAAAGATCAGTGCATAAAAGAATTCACAAACAGTTATTAAAATATCAAGAGAAATAGCGATGAATAGATCAGAGAGAAGAGCATTGAAACCCTTCAAGAATCACAAGGAAAATTTGTTATAGTCAAAAAATATGTCAACCATCGATCAAAATCCCATAGAAATCCCAACAACCATCAGATCGAGGTGAAGTCAGAGATTGGGAAGGATTAAATCTCAACCGTCAGATTTGGAGCAATAGCATTATGGACAGTTGGATCAAGCCAAAATCATATATCGAGAGAGACTAAATAAGAGCCATCAGATTTCATGGAGGAAATTCAAGTGAGCTCTCAATTGTTAGATCAGTTCGGGATCTATCCCGATCGTCGGGTAGAACCAAGTGGAAGGACAAGATAAGTGGACCCCATAAGACACAAAGTCTTGAAACCCTCGAAGTCATGAAGTAAATAAGGGCCATCAGATCTGGGAAATGCATGGTGACCATTGGATGAGGATAGGCGGGTCCAATAGTGGTCAACTTAGATGTTGACCACTTCGGCTAAAAAGAGTTTGAAACATGTAAGTTCACCCGAAGGCCAGAGCCTCGAAGTCCCTAAGTGAATGAAGGCCATCAAATCTGGGAAATGCATGGTGATCGTTGGATGAGGATAGGCGGGTCCAATGGTTGTCAACTTCATTGATGACCACTTCGGTGAAAAGGAGTCTGAAACATGTAAGTTTACCCAAAGGTCGGAGCCCTGAAGTCCCGAAGTGAATGAGGTTCGTTGGATCAAGAATTCAAGTGAAAACTAGACCGTCCAATACAGAGTAATGATCCAAAGGAGAAATACATATGACACTTCAAGATATCCACGTCAATAAGACCACGTTAGGAAGGACATGTGGCCCAATCATATGGTGACAAGTGTCAAAGTCTAGTGGGCATTTTAGGTATACAAAAGTCATGAATCTAGGTGACACATGGAGACCACTTAACCAGTGCCATGTCAACAGTGACGTCAACAAGCCATGTCACTCTGGGATTGCTAACTTCGAGGATATCTAAGCTTCCTTCATCAGCTAATCACCGAAGGTCGGAATCGTGAAGTAACATTAAATGTTGATCCACTTCGGGAGCATTCTCAAATGTTGATCAAGCATAGTGGATGAATAGAGTAAGCATGAGGATTTTACTGGTAGCAAATGGTCACCACAACTTTATGACTTATTAGGTAGGTAAAACCTTCGAAGGGATTGAACTACTTCAGAGTTTGAGTAACCCAGAGTCTTGGAGTCATAAATAGCCTAATGCCCGGAAATTGAGAGCTACCTTTCGCCTAACCCTACGGTCCTAGCTCCTAGACATGTGAAGGTTATTAAGCAGAGAAGTGTTGATATGCACTATGACAGAATTTGCTTTGGGAGAATTGAAAGACTACAAAGTTCGACATCACGAATCACCGAAGTCCCAGAGTGAATGGAAATCGTTCACTCAATCACAGATTAAGTCTTGATCGTTGATTTGTTTTATTCTCGAGGATAATGTTGAAATCGTCGGATTAGCGCTTGTTAGGAATTGCATTTGGTCGTGGGTTCTGGTCTCATGATAGAGGAATAAGGATGAAAGAAGAAGTGCTAGGAATAATGCTTAAATGGATAAGCCAGTGGTTTTGAGCCCATGGTCATTTGAACATTGGGTTGAAGGAAGTCCCTCGTACATAATTCATTTTTGTAAACAACTTAAGGCATGTAGAATAATTTGACAAATATTAACATCATAACAATACAAAGAGAAGGTAAAAGATCGAATATGATCTGTTAGAAAACTTGGGAACACAGCAGAAGCATGAGAACAATATAATGAGTCGATCCATATCCGTGATCAACTCATGAGAACAAAATTTTTTTTTTTTTTTAACCAAAACGAGTATTGTATTAATGAAGAAAAGAGACCGATTTCGATGTTACATTTCTGATATTTGAACAACGTAATGGACCTGCTACTATGAGAAGCTTGACGGAATAGAACCAGGAAGATTGGAGCCGAAGGGCGACTTGGCTGAGGCCACTATCTGAAAAAGCTTCGCTCTAAGAGCACCTGAATTCAGAGTAAATCTGCTTGCGTTCCCACGCTTCCAGCACCTGAAAAATTGACGTCGCCTCCCCTGTTTCTTTTCTTGGGAGAAGTTGTTTCGAAGAATTGATTTTGAGGATGAAACTCCCGGTCTTTAGATGATCGATCATACCTGACTCTTTCCTTTGAGTCTGAAAAGGATGCTCGCGCTGCTGTTGCCCAGATTAAGGGATGGCTACCATAATCGATTCGCCTGAGTTGATGCTTATCATG
>ML780184.1:65219-82747 GCA_009831015.1 Picea engelmannii | reverse complement strand
CACAATAATTAATGAATAAAAGGAAAATATTATTTATGTTAAAATTAAATGAAGAGGTGCAATGGTTCATGTCAAAAAGACACAATGGTTCAATCCTATACCTATTGAAATACTATATAAACTAGAAGTGGTGGTGAATCTAAATGTGTCTTGGTGGATTATATATATATATATATATATATATTGAATGGATTGAATGGAAGTTCATTCTATCAGGTTGGTGCATGTTTACAAGTTAAGTCTTGTTATGATGGTTGGATTCCTTACATCTCAGTTGGATCTGAGATCAACAAGATGGGTATTGTTATGAGGGTTGGATTCCTCATTTCTGAGTTGGATCTGAGAACTACAAGTTGGGTCTTGTATCAGAGAGTTGGATCTCTCATATTCAATTGAAGTTGAATATATTAAAGCATTGATTTTATTTGTATTCATTCAAGTTAAATAAATAAAAGAAAGATATTTTATCTACTTCATGTTGTTTGTGTTACACATGTTATGAATAATTAATTGCGTTGCATGTATCTTATTCAGTTAATTCAGTTATTCTATGAAAGTGTGAAAAACATTCAAAAGTTTCAGACACTTATTCACCCCCCCTCTCAGTGTTAGTGTGTGTTTCAACAATCAATTCTATTTTGAACCAATCTTGTGTGTTTGTTGCATCATTAAGTGACAACTCTCTTTTCTACAAACAAAGGTGTATCATACATGAATTTTCCTTTAGTGCTATGTTGAACCTCATCAATGTTATTTTGAACCAAGCTTATGGGTTTGTTGCATCATTAAGTGACAAATATCTTTTCTACAAACAAAGATGGACCATACATCATGGATCGCCTTGGTTTATAAGAACTCGGGAGGATTTTAAGGATGCATGAAGAAATGGTTCAAAGAAATAGAGCATCCATTCTCACTCTTATATCCAAATTTCATGAATATGAACATCGATGTATCTTACAAATTGCAGAGGTTATTAGCACCTTGGCACAAGTTCAACAATAGTTGGTCATTCTTGAGGTAGAGTGCAATTTCTTAAAAAATTGGTGGAGAGTTTAAATAAATATGCACAATCAACGACATTTAATCGGTGGTTTTCAAGACAAGGCAAATACAATGATGAGGATACAATGATTCAATTGATAGAAGATATGAAAATTGGAGAACAAGAGACTTCAATATATACACTGCTACAATCCTGGAAGAGGTCATAAGTCACCATGTCTTTTGTTATCTTATGTTTTTTAAAGTTATCGGTGTCTAAAATATATTTTATAGGATATGCCATAGGCTATTAGTAAACTTTATATTTTGTTTTTAATGTGTGCAAACATTTTGAAACATGAAGAAACTAATAATAATCTATTTTTAAGGTCACGGCCAAGCCATATACCAAATTGGTATATGAGACCCCCTTGTTTGTGGAAAAAGGGACCCCCTCCACATAGCAATTTAACTACTAACAAGTGATGTTAGCTATCCTACAACCATTTTTTATAATACAAATGACCCAGTTTTTGTTTATATATATATATATATATATATATATATATATATATATATATATATATATATATATTATTTTGAATATTATTATGTTTAAACTAAAATGTCCCATAAATGATATGATTTTTTTTCAATTAGGTGTAATTGAAATGATTAAGAGGAAAGTTGTTATCCTCCCCTACTAAAATTCAGATCCCACTTTGTAAAACACTTTTTATAAAAGAATTATGAAGATTATGAAAAAAAAACTAAAGAGTGATATGAAAATTTCAAATTCCATTGAATATTTTTAAATTGAAAAAAATTATAATTATGTTGATAGGCATCCCTTTATTGACAATCAGTGGATTAAACACTCTTTTGATTAAAACCCTTAATCTTGTGGGTAAGAATTGAATATGCTGAAATATTTTCGCATTGTCTCTAAATCAATGGATGAGATTGCTAATATTAACTTCCTTGCATTTATGAATGCATATGTTTATAATTAATTAGCTTGTTTACTTTTTCACTTTTACTTAATAGGACTAAGAAATTAATATGTTTCTTAATTAACTTTTTTTCTACAGAAAATTTATCGTTATATTTATATTATATAACTGTGCTCAAGACATAAATTACATCAATAGTCAACATTGAGAGGAAGATAAGAAAAAGGAAGCAAGCTCACAGGTTGCATCAATGGGGACATGTAACCCTAGATTCACAAGCATCATCCACATAGAACTCCCCAGGAAAAAACTAACAAAGTTCTTCAAACTATGACAACAAAAAGAGCAAGAGCTACCAAAAAGTGGAGATAGCATCCTCGAAGGAAAACTAATAGAGATTTAGAAATAAAGTAGGACCCTCATTTCCATCCTCCCATAGGTTGTAATCTATCTTCCATGTTTGCATTTGAAGGGCTTTCTTTGAAAACGAATCTGCCTCTTTATTATTGTCTCTGTAGATATGAGAAAAGGTGATTGGGCTGAAAAGTTTGCTAAGGTCTCTGATCCTTTCCTTCCAACAGTCCAGAGTGAGAACCTGCAGATTTCCTTTCCTTCTTAGCCAGTGTATGACTATTCTTGAGTCACCAAAAACTTTTGATTCAGTGATGTTTAGTTGAGAAGCTAGAGTTAAAGTAGCCCAAACACCCAAGAGTTATGCCCTATTGTTTGAACCTGGTCCACAATTTAAGGTCCATTTGTATGTCGAATGTTCATTAATCATTAACATCCCTCCAACACCACTTTGAAGACCATTTAGTTGAGCAGCTCCATCAAACCACCCAGTTGTCATATTATCTTTTGGTGTGGGCTTTGTGAATCTATAGTGTTGAACTTTCTCCTTTTTAGTGGAAACGCCAACAATGCCAAGAGTTAAACAGACCACTGAGAATGTTTCTTACTTAACTTTTAACATTTACTTCTTCACTATTACATTTTTTACATTTCACAATTTTGTTGTGTGTGATTACGTTTCAAGACTTAGCATAGAGATAAAACAAAAACCAACCCTTCTTTCCATACCTGCCATGTGGCTTTTCAATACCTCCCATGTGGTTATGTTTAAGAAGTTGTCGTGACCAAAATAATTATGACCACATGTAACCATGTGGTTATGTTTGAGAGCCTATCATGACCAAAATAATTATGACCAAGTGTAATTGTCTTTGAATATCTGCATGCTCTTTAAATGTCAATGAAATTACTTTAACAAATGCCTCTCACTTTACTCAAATTGCTTTTTACACACCTAGAATTAATTTTAACATTTATGGATTACACTACCACAACAAGGTATCCACCTCCTAAAGCCATCACATTATTAAATTCCACCCCCCTTTCCTTTTTCCACGTTTTCCTCACATCAGAGCATCCCATATTTTTGGGAACCACAAAGGCACGTTATCCTCAACCTTTACTAAGTATTCAATATACATAAATTACTAATAACTGATTCATTTGAAAACCTAATATTATCCACTTTATTTATTATTAAATGTTAACATAATTGGTGAAAGATGGATATCTAAAACAAAATTGAATATCATGACTTACATACCCCATGTTACAAATACATTTGTTAAAAAAAAATATTATTGTTATAATATATCTTAATTATATTAAGATTAACTTAGAGATGCACATAATATATTTATGTCTTAATTGTATTAAAATTATTAAAACTTAAAGATCCACGATACTTCGTTTTTTTAATTTAAAAATATTAAAATAGATACTTCGGTTTTTTTAATTTAAAAATATTAAAATAAATTATATTGATTAACTTAAAGATGCACATAATATATTTATATTTCTTAATTGTATTAAGATTATTAAAACTTAAGGATGCACGATACTTGGTTTTTTTAATTTAAAAATATTAAAATAAATTATATAATTATGATTGATATTTTTAAATATTTTTGTAATTAAATTATATTGATTAACTTAAAAATGCACATAATATATTTATATTTCTTAATTGTATTAAGATTATTAAAACTTAAGGATTCACGATACTTGGTTTTTTTAATTTAAAAATATTAAAATAAATTATATAATTATGATTGATATTTTTAAATATTTTTGTAATTAAAAATGACTTCAAATCGAGGCGAAGGCAGCACTGTCCGTCAATAAAAAGAAGACGTACATTCCGTTGCTAGGAATTGAACCAGGGTATATTGGGTGAGAGCCCAATATCCTAACCAACTAGACTATAAAAATATATCATACAAAATCTAATTCTATAGTATTAAGGGAGGGCCGAATATTTAATATCGAATATAGATAACTAGTCAATAAGCATTAAGCAAAGAAAAAGTACTCTGCCGTTTGTATGGCACAGAAAATATGATATATTGATAATTGCGTTAGTTTTTTTACTATCTCAATTGGGATTTTTTTAATAATTTTTTTTCAAAGTTTTTTAATTTTCTTTTCTATTTTAATTAATGTTTATTTATTAGTGCTTACCATTTTAATTGATTTTAGAGGGTTTTTTTTTTATTAGTGCTTTATTTCATTAAGTGAAGTATGTTTTATTAATTGTCATTATTTTCATTAATATTTTTAATTTTATGTTTTTTTATGTGAGTAACATTTCAAGTAAAAATTCCACTCATTATTACAGAAAATAAAGCTGAAAATCTACATATTCATATATTCTATGTTATGTTAGTTATGTTAGATTCAAGGACGTCATTCTAAGTAGTAATTTCAGGGATGAGCGGGAGCCCCGGGCGATGGCGATTTTGAATCTGAACTGGTTATTGTTGAAGACCAAGAAAGACAAAAGACTTTGGTCTCTCGGCTTGAGGGACCACTAGATGCGTTGAGAGGACTGTCTCCATTACAGAGACTGGCGGACTTTTCCTACCATTTCTTGGCGTCTAGCTGGAGGTATTTTGCTGTGTTTTCCAAGGCTACACCTATTCTTCTGGTTTCTGTCCATACCCTTTTGACATAAGGCATCTATTCCTTGTTTCCATCTTTTGAGCTTTAGTTTAAGGCATCGGACTGCTGTTTCCAAGGCCTCTATCTTTCTAACTACTTTCTGATCTGTTTGACTTCCTAGACTGTTTTCCTTTTGCTGCTCTGCTCTCTTTTATATTCCCTTCTGCTTCCCACTTGCCTCGCCAAATATGGATGGGACCCCCTCTCCTAACTAACATTTTGGACTTACCCAGCTCATCTTAAACCTGTTTTGGCATCTTTTATAGTCGCCCAATGGAGCCAAATGAACATGCTCCTACTGCAGAGGGTCAGGGAGATCCATGGGACCACCCGGATTTCATAGATTCGATAGATAATCTTTGCACTAGGCATTTTCTTTTCAAAAACCACTCTGACCAGAATCTGCTTTTGAACACCAGACCCAAGAACCCACCCTACTATGCTAGTCTGTCTCATCTGTCTGCTGCTCCTGGGATTGTCGAACCATCATTTCCTTTTTTAGATGGAGCTAACGCTAGATCTCCAGATAAACTGAAAAGCAGTCATGAAGGTTTAACTCAGTTTGAAACAAGACCCGGAAGGAAAACCTCTCTACCGGGTATCAGGATCTCGGACGTTTCCCCAACTCAAAAAGTTTCTGGTTTCCGTAAGAGACCACAAAAGGTATGGAAACCAAAACGTAAACATCCCAAACTTGTACTTGGAATGGATATTGGTCTTTCAGAAGCTTGTAACCTAGCTTTGTGCGCACTAGTAGGGCGTTTGGCATACAAAGAAAAATGTACCCAGAAGTTGGAGGATTGGATCGCATTCCACTGGAAACCACTCCTAGGTTACCTGCCAAAACAACATCAGCTACAAAATGGATGGCTAGGTTTTATCTTCAAGACTCCAGAAGATTCTGTTTTGATCTTGGAAAGATTCTGGCCTATTGATGGGGGAAGTCTCATGCTAAAACGTTGGAGACTAGGCTTTAACCCATCCACGGAGTTCTTTAGCCACAGACACCTCTGGGTTCTCCTTCCAGGTCTCCCTCTACAACTCTGGAATCACCGGGCTTTTGAACTCATTGGAGCATCCTTAGGACGTTTTCTAATGGCAGATATAAACTCTCTTGAGGCTTCAGACAGAAGAATGGCGAGGATCTATGTGGAAATAGATATACAGGCTGGACTTCCTGAAGTTCTGGAAATAGACTGGCGTAATCAACTCTTCTCACAGTGCCTGGACTACCTTGGTATCCCGTTTCGTTGTTCTATTTGCCGCAGAACCGGTCATCTGAGAAGGGACTGTTCAAAATCCCCCCCTCCTGAAGTTGACTTAGATCCAGCGGAAGACCTGTTTTTCAATGGATACATCTCCTCACCGGAGCAGCCAGCGAAGGAGACTCCAGGTCAGAGTGGAAATGACACTTCTTCGGGTGTCACCATTATGGATAAGATCCAAATATTTTGTCCTTCTCTTTACGGTTCCCTCTCAGCCCGAGATAGGCTCTACATTAGTGAGCAAGCTGACCTTATATTGCCTCCTGATCCATCACCCCCCCCTCTCAGCTCAGTCTGACTCCTCAACTTTTCCCTTTGCAATCATACCAAACTCACCGGAGCCTTTTCCATCAGTCAATACGAGCTCTACTCATCTTCCACCTTCTCCTACTAGAGATTCGGGGAAGGTTCCCATTTCTGTTATAGATTTATCTCAAGATTCAATCTCCCCAGCTGGATATTCAGAGCCGTCCCATTCTATTTCTCAACTAGATAACTTGCTCTAGGAAATTAACCCTGCAACCACTCTTCCATTTGATTCGATACCCTTACAGATCTATAATGGGAAAACCCTTGTGCAACCTTCCCCACATCTTTCTGACCAGCCTTCTTCTTCTATTAGAAATACATCACCAGCTCTAGATCCTACCTGGTCAAAAGGTATCGAGCTTGAACTATCGCCACTAAAAACTCGCAGTGTGCGAAAGAAGACTCTGACTGGTTCGACGTCTTTGGTCAATACTTTTGTTCCTACTCACGGGGCGCTTAGAGATTTAAAATCCCTTGCAAGAGGGAAATCATGATTCTGCTATCCTTCAATGTCAGAGGGGTTGGAGGGCCCCTGAAACAAGCCTCCATGCGAAGACTTCTCGAGCAGACCCAACCGTCTATCATTTTCTTACAAGAAACCTTAGTGGATGCAGCGGTGGCCAGGGATTTTCTGCATCAGTTCCGTCCGAGCTGGATCTCCTGCGCAATAAGCTCAGTGGGGAATTCGGGGGGCCTACTGGCCTCTTGGGACCCTAACGTATTTGACCTTGCACCTATGCTCAGCCCAGGGGGAATCTTACTTTCCGGATTTTTCTTCGAACTCAACAGATCCATCAACTTGCTCAACGTCTACGGCTCCTGTATAGATCGAAAAGAATTCTGGCAACGACTCGATGACCTGGGCTTACTGGCGGCCAAGAATCTCATACTTGCTGGTGATCTCAACTTAATTACCAGTCCAAAAGAAAAATGGGGTGACAAGGCGTTGTCTGATCCTTTATCTAATTTCTTTAATCATATTTTTTACAAAAATGCATTGATAGACATGAAGCCAGCTGAGCTTTTGCCTACCTGGAGGAATGATCGACAAGGATCTGAAAGTATAGCAAAAAGACTTGACCGAATTCTTATTGCCGAGGAGCTTCTCCTGCCCTCCTATTGTAGTCGAGCATGGGTAAATCTACCCTTCCTGTCTGACCATGTTCCAATCTGTTTACAGTTGGGGGAGGGTCGTTATGGAACTGGTAAGCCTTTCAAGTTTAATCATTTGTGGCTGAGGGAGACTTCTTTTAACACGATGGTAAAGGAGGTTTGGATGGACCGTCAACTCTCGATACCTGAAGACGCTCAAGTGCGCCTGATTAGAAAGCTCACAACATTAAAAAATCAGACGATTCATTGGTTAAGGGATAAAAAGAACAAAGAACAGGCCGAGCTAATCCGAATTGAACTGGAGCTGGAACACTTACAATTTCAAAAGCTACAGGATACTAGGCGTGGGGACCTTGACTATAAAATTTTTCGTCTGGAAGAAGCCCGGAACATATACCTTCGGGAAGACGAGGAGAGATGGAGATTGAAGAGCCGTATGCTCTGGCTAGCTGGAGGTGACAAAAACACTAGATTCTTTCACCGTTCAGCCTGCTCTAGGCGAGCAAAAAAGTATTTCTGGGACATAGAGGATGAGAACGGCTTTATACATCATTCTCAGGTAGATCTCGAAATCGCAGCATACAACCATTATAATTCTTTTTACAAGGCTTCATCAGTTTCATCTATAGCGGCTCAGACAGAAATAGCAGGCCTTTTCCCAAAATTGGTCACACCTGAGGAAGCATTGTCTCTAGAATCCCCCTGCACAAAGGAGGAATTGCTAGAAGTTTTAAAAAGATTTAAAAAGGAGAAAAGTCCTGGTCCCGACGGCTGGTCGGTCGAACTTTTCCTACATTTTTTCGATCTTATGGGACAGGACCTCCTGGATGTTATTGAAGATACGAGATGCGGAGGGAAAGTAAATTCCCAGCTAAACAACACTTTTATTGTACTGATTCCAAAATCAAATCTGCCCATGCATTTTAATGATTTCCGGCCTATTTCTCTCTGTAACCTCAGTTACAAAATTATCTCAAAACTCATTGCCAGAAGACTTCGTCCCTTTCTCTCCAAGGTTCTTTCGGAAGAACAGCTTGGCTTCCTAAAAGGAAGACATATTCTTGATGTCATTGGAGTTGCTCAAGAATGCATTCACACCATAAAGACAAAAAAGCTAAAGGCCATTCTTCTTAAGTTGGACCTTAAAAAGGCTTTCGATTGCATTAACTGGAACTTTCTGCATCTTGCACTCATACAGAGTAGCTTGGGCATCATTACAACGAGCTGGATAATGGGTTGTATCTCCTCAGCCACCATGGCTGTCCTGATCAATGGTGAAGCTTCAAGGACTTTTCACTGTGAGAGAGGGCTCCGTCAGGGATGCCCTCTCTCACCTCTTCTCTTCATTTTCATCTTGGAAGGCCTCAGCATATTACTCAAGAACAAACAAGCAGATGGGCTTTTGAAAGGGATAAAAATCACGGGACTGATACATATCCTGCATATCCTTTTCGTTGACGACGTATTGATCTTGTCAAATGCAAATCTTACTGAATGGACCACCATTCATTCTATACTAACTTCATTTTGTGATGTTACAGGTTTAGAAATCAATGTTCAAAAATCGGTTTTCCTTGCTTCAAATGTCCAAGATCCATTGCTTACAGATTTAAAAGAGCTGTATGGAATAACATCTCTGGAGTTATCAAAGGGCTTTTCCTATTTGGGTTACTTCTTAAAATCCTCATGCTATACAAAACATGACTGGGCCTAGCTAATTAACAAATTTGAAGGCAAAATTCTAAACTGGCATAACAGATTTCTCTCTATGGGAGGAAGATTTGTCCTGATAAAGGCTGTATTGGAAAGTATCCCAGTTTATTGGATGGCATCAGCCCACATCCTGACAGCTATTTTGATTTCTCTTCGTCAACTCATCTTCTCCTTCCTTTGGTCTGGCAGTAAAAAGAACAAAGGCTTTCATCTCAGCAAATGGGAGGTTTTATCAAAACCAAAGCTGATGGGAGGTTGGGGCCTAAAAAATCTACCTCTTTTTTATAAGGCGCTCACGGCTAATACTCTGTGGAGAATTCTAACGAAACCGGGCCTATGGAATAGAGTTATCTCTGCTAAATATCTCCGTCAAATCCCGGTTCACCTATGGATCAGATTTGCCTCAGGCAGCCCCACAAAAGGATCTCGAACCTGGAAACATCTCCTATCCTCCCTTCCAGTTCTTTTACAGTGGCTCTCGTGGAATCCGGGTAATGGCTGCCTAATTGAAGTCGGTAGAGATAGCTTCCTGGGATTGGGGAGAAAAGTCTTACTCTCTCCTTCTCTTCTAGCGCACCTACATGCTAAAAGCATCATCTTTTTGAATCAATGCTGCTATCAAACTTCAGAAGGACCGTATGGTGACTCTTGGCTTAGTGGATTAGATCTTCAACTTGAGCCCGAGCTTCTATCTGAATGGGACGGCTTCATCACGACTATCAAAGAATCGGGCCTGCGATTACAAAAGAAATCGGATTCTATTATCTGGACGGGAGGAGATGGCTCGAGCCAGCTCAATGCAAAAAATGTATATCTTGCATTGACATCAGGTAGTTGGAAACCTCTTAAAGCCAGCTGGAGACAAAGAATTTGGAGGGACGACTACCCTTTGAAACTCAAACTTTTTGCGTGGCTCCTGATCAAAAACAAATTACTAATGTGGGATAAGATGCAAGCTCGTGGCTGGGAGGGCCCGAGCCGTTGTATACTCTGCAAGTCGGCCAGTGAATCCACGTTCCACGTGTTCTTTCACTGTCCCTTCGTTCGTGTGATCTGGTCAGTCCTCCAATCCACGCTAAAGATCATCTTTCCTTGGTCGGGCTCCAACATTCAAGGTTGTTTGCGCATTTGGTTCAAGGATAACAACTTTCATAAATTGATCCTTATCCACCTCTACTGGCGTGTATGGAAAGCTAGAAATGAAGAAATTTTTCAAGAGAGGACTCCTTCTTTTATTAGTATTACAAACCACTTTCTTGCGGAAGCTTCAAGCTATAGTCCGGTCGTAAAGGATTTTCCCTCCAGACGACACACTTTTATTTTCCCCACTGATAGGACAGTGGCCTAGTTTGATGGAGCCTCACAACAAGGAGGTGCACTTTGCGGAGCTGGGGGGAAAATTGTCTTAAACTCCCACTCCTGTATTCGCTGGACCTTGAACTGCAAACACGGATCAAACACAAAGGCAGAGCTTTTAGTTGCTTGGGCATCTCTTGTCTTGGCAAGTCGATACACTGAAGAGTTGTTACTTCTTGGAGACTCAAAACTTACCATTGACTGGTTAAATGGTCTTGTTGATTTCTAGGTAGCAGCTCTTGGATGCTGGAAAGAGAGAACCAAAGAAGCAGCTTTGCTGTTTAGAAATCTCTCTTTCCAACACATCTTCCGAGAAGAAAACAACGAGGCAGACACCCTATCAAAAAACGCATTGCATCTTCCATCGGGCCATATCTGCTTTGCAATTTGGGAGGATGGCAATGAAGGACCTACAAACAAGATTAAGATTTGACTTGTCATTTTCTTTTTGGGTCTGAAATCCATTGATCGGAAGTGATTATAGATAAGAATTTGAGTTGTAAGTCTTGACAGTCTTGAAAGTTTCAGGCGTTTTTGCATTTCTTCCAAAGAGAGCAGCCTGCCGTGTGATCGGTCCATGTAAATTTTTATATCCTTTTAAATATAAAGAGTATTTTTCTCGTGGAAAAAATGTTAGTTTCAATATTAATACTTATCATGTTAGTCATTTATTTGAAGGTGATAAAATTTGAGAATAATTATCACTTGTTTCTATTTATTAAATGTGAATTGATTTTTATTGATAATTATACTTTGTATATTTAAATATAATTAAATTATTATTACTTAATATCCAATTTATATATTTATTAATTTTTTTTATTACAATTTTTTTTTTCACAACTTCTCTTAACCTTGCATTCATTTTGCATAAAAAAATTATTTTTTCAAGAATCATTATTTTAGTTAAAAAATAAAAAAATCTTAACCTTGCATTCATTTTGCATAATTTTTTTTTTTTTTCAAAAATCATTATTTTAACTAAAAAAATAAAAAAATCAAACTACATTGCACACTATTGATACTTAGAGTCAAATTAAGTTACACTCCATTTACACTTGTAATCTTATTATAAAAATACTTAACAAAACATGTAAAACAAAGATTCATAATGTTTTAGATATTGTCATATATAAATAGGTAGTATATATATATATATATGTGTGTGTGTGTGTGTGTGTAATATGTAATGGTGTTTGTAATTGTTTTCTTTTAATTAAGGATTTTATTTTTATTATTGTTAAATTTTTTTTATTGAGTCTATTTTAATTTTTTTTAATATAAAGTTATCTAATATAATGCTAACGTGACAACATTTCCCTTATACTAGGCTACATCTCCCTTATACTAGGCTGGAGTAATTAAATAATTAAACAAACACTAAAATCAAATAACAAATATACATCTTTGAATCATGGTAATATAGTTTTGGGGGGAAGCTTATAAAGAAAACCAAAAAATGGCATCCAAACATTTTAGCTAGCATGGAAAATTTTTCATCATAAACTTTTGATGTTAAAACTAGCAATAGTTGTAGAATGACCATTATTTAAAAAATATATCATATGAGTGAAAAGTAACCATTTCAACCATGGTTAAAAAAATATAGAAATTACAAACTTTATTATGATTTTTTTTTTTGACAGAAACGGTTAATGGAGATTTGTATTAATAACAGTGGACATGCCACTGGGTTCGATACATCAATAAAGATTTGCTTGAAAACTGGAAAACTACTGCCTGAAGATCCTAACTCATTACAAAGTTATGGAAATAAAATATTTCAGCGAGCCTGAACGGCTCCACGTTATTACATCATTTCTTGCTTGGATTTTTTTTTTCTTTTTTGACACCGTTTGCCATTCAATACTTTGGTCCATAGATTGACTTTCCAACGGGTCCAGAGGGTCTTCCTCGTCGGCTAGATATGCCCAGCGTGAGGTCTGGGGTTCTGGCCGGGTGGGCGACTTGGGAGTGGCTTCTGCCGGAGCTTCCCCATTAGCAGGGGGCTTGGTTTCGGCTTCAGCTTCTGCTTCTTCTGTCGCTTCCTGGGCCTTGCTTTCAATGCACGGTTCCGATGGTGCCCCCGTCCACCAGGTTGGTCTTTGGTTTTTGGATGGCCTTTTTTTCCCGGGTTGTTTTCCACAGCTATGGACTAAGTGCCCCGTTTCAAAGCAGTTCCTACACCTGAAGCTGAGATTCTCATAGTTGAGGATTTGGGTCCTGGAATAGTCATTGCCTTGAAGAATTATTTCAGCTGGGAAACCTTTGGAGAAATCCATTTCAACACAAATTCGAGCGAAGGTGGAGAGGGTTGGCTTTGAGTCCGGACTTCTGCAGAGGAACTTGCCGAGGCCATTGCTAATCGCTTTAAGAGACTCATCCCCCCAGAAATGCAGGGGCAAGTATGGAAGTCTCACCCAGACTGGAGCTGAAGAGATACAATTTGTGGATGGATCGAAGACAGGGGTCCATGGTTGCATGGACAGGCCTACTCTGCCCCAGAACCACGGCCCGACGTTAAACACCTTGTCTCTATCACTTGTAGATTCGAAAACTACTATAAAAAAACCCTTTGCACAAGGGCAGGTGATGACTTCTCCCTCTAAAAGCGAGTACTATTCGGAAGAGATCCATGAGAGCAGATCCGGAAAATTAGGCCAATATCCGTTAAACCTGCAAACTAGTGTGTGCTTGTTGTAATGGAAAGCATGAGTTAGGGCTTCCTTTGGCATTTGAACTAAGACTGCAGGAGCTTCTGGAACTGTTGCATGCAACCCGGTTGATCAACCTTGATGAGAGGCAGCCTCAGGGCCCGCTGCATGCATACCAGAGAGAAATCTCTGGCGAGAAGCCACCTCTTTAAAGGAGGGGGCCGGAACTAGCGAGATCTCGTCCGCCGAAGCACCAGGGGCCGTGCTTGCATTAGAGGGCAGCCTGGAAGAGAGAGCTGCGACCAAGGAAGGGAGGCCAGCATCTGCCGCCACAGCCGCACCAGGAGGGACGCCTCCTTACTTTGATGAGATCGGGGAGGTCGCCATTAGAACTTAGCTGAGTCGGCAGGGAAAGCTACGCCCGCTTCGTTGGAGGAAGGGGAGGGCAGGAGGCCTCAGGGCCAACGACCTGCAGGAGATCCAGGAGTGCATGAGCTAGGGTTCCAACCTCAGGTTCCTACAGCTGTTTAATTGTGTTCCCAATCTTACAAACTTTATTATGTTAGTGTTCCTAGGACCATCATTAAAATTATTGTGTATACCAAGATAAAATAATTCTTATTTATATTTACATCATGTAAAAATAAACAATGTTAATACTAAAATAATAGAGTTAAATAACTCTATCTCAAATGCAAGATGAGATATCTAGGAACACATGTGAAACAATATGGAAAAAAAATGCATAGAAGATGACCTTAATGACATCTTGAGGGATCATCTTAACTTTAATTTTGGGGCATTACCATCCCTAACTTTTGTATATCATCTTGGTTTTCCATGTATCATGCAAATTCTTAGATCAAATGGAAACTTTCTTCCCGCACTTTCAATAAACTAAATTTTCATTGTGTCTAGGAAGGTGTTGGGGTCGGAAGTCACTCCTGGATTGCAGCAGGAGCAGAGCCCGACACCCATTAGTTTAATGTCACGATTTGTTATAAAGGGGATGATCAAATGGAAGGAAACTTAGAACAATGTCGTCTCAACTCTGAAACTAGGCCAGGCATGCATGGGAAAATGAGGTCTTAGATAAACTCCAAACAGTGAGTTGTAATAAAGGGTGAGCAGGGGGAAGATTTATATAAGAAGGGTGCAAGGGTCTGTCGTGAACATCAGGCTTCTAACAGACTTGGAGAAGAAAGCGTCCGAACACAAGACCTTCTTACGTTCAAACACAGAAGACCAGAGAATACAATAATGTAACGACAAATCCTTTATCTAACACAAATGCAACAATTCATGCGAATCATTCGATCATGAACTCTCTGGTATGAGACGAAAACATAGACGGAAAAGAAGGTTGTTTGTCATAAAACAAGAAATCTCAGATACAGATGCATAACCAGGAAACCAGAATGGTTGTTAAAACTTTACAGTCGGGAGCTTTGCTCTACCATCGATAGATACCAAAATGGCGAAAACGCCTACATATACTTGAAATAACAACAACAACAAAATCGAGACGTCGCATTAAACACATTACGTCTGCATGTCTTCTAATAGTATGCGCATGCAGAATCTGGATGATCGTGCACTTATGACAGACGCAATGGGACTCCTGACTGTCCTGTAGTGGTTTGACAGACGCAATCTCCGTCAGGAAGGACTACCAATCTGCTTGTACGCTTGGTCCTTTCCTGGCCTTCTATTTATGGAAGGAGACGACGTTCAACCACCTTCTCGGCAATAATAACTGCTTCCTTGGGATTGGGAACGACCTCGGTCAACTCTGCCCTTTGGGATATGGAATACCCCTCGCGCTGCCACCTGGAACAGTTGGACAGTCTGATGGATAAGGCATGGAGGAAGTGGCACGCTTAACCTGGGAGGGGAAAGGGAGGTGATGGCGTTAATACTGTGAGGGTGAGATGAGAGGTGATGAGGTGGTAGAAGATAAGAAGGTCTAAGAATGGGTGCGGTAGCGCAAGGCTATCATGGAAGGGAGTGGGACACATGGCAGGGGACGAGGAAGCTCAGAAGGTGAGTGGATGATGAGATGGGGGGAGGGACCACATGGACCAGAAGAGGGAAGGTGGACAGATGTTGGAGGATGAGGAAGGGCTAAAGGGAGCGAGCCTCATCGCACGGCCAGGAGGAGAATAGATGGCAAGGGGAAGGATGGTACAAAAGATGACACGACAGAAAAGGGGCGCACGTTGGTTAAATGCAGAAAGACAGAAGGCTCCGGAATACAATGTGCGCCGCTGATCCGGGTGCTCTAATCACATCTGTCGGAGAGATGCGTCCCCGATTCCGGACCCCCCCCCTCCGCTTAAAGGTAGAAAGGCGGGGGGGGAGGGGGGGTCCGGAATCACCTTGCGCGTCGTTGATCCGAGCGCTCTAATCGTAGCCGTTGAAGAGGTGCGCCCCCGATTCCGGACCCCCCCCCCTCCGCCTAAAGGTAGAAAGGTGGGGGGGCTCCGGAATCCAATGTGCATCGTTGATCTAGGCGCTCTAATCCCTGTCGTCCAGATCTGATTTCTATTTAAACATGGATGCATTTACATCCCAAACTTAGGGTAAGTGGGTTTTTAACCCATTCCTTCGCATTCTAACCCCCTTATAAGAAATATCGCTAACAGAAGGCATATAGGAAATTTTCATTATGAGAAATTTCCATTGTGCCTAAGAGGGAACATGGGAAAAATAGGAATTGAGTGCACTGTGTCTTTGTATCTATGACCACAATGTTTGACTCATATGTATCTAGCACAATGGTCATCACACCCTCTATCCACTCGTCCCTCTTCACAAGCTTTAGTGTCTTCAACCACAATAATATTTCCATGTTTCCATAATATTTATCATTACTTCTTTTATATCTCTGGAGCAATTCTCCTAAGAATAATGATGGGTCATCATTGCCCATTTGTTGCCACTTCCCTTCCCATTTGTGAGTAACATTAAAATTATTTTTTAATCTCAACATGTCAAACAACAAAAATAACTACTCCTTTACACTCACTAGGTTGAAGAATACAATGACCTTCTCATTGAAAGAGGGAATATCTAATCTATTCAAGGCATTGTTGATATTCATTTTGAGAGGCATGCATGTGACCAAGATTAAATCACACACTCACCACAAGAGCACCCTGCATGAGTTGAACAAAGAGCAGGATTGGGGCACGAGTTGCATGTATTATTTCAAGTATACTTTTTTCATTGACTTGGAGGCAAATCTGGCAAACAATCATCTAGGCAGTGTCAAGAGAGCTCTAGATAAGCTCCAAACGATAATCAATTTATGAGGTTGTTGGAAGCTATTCCACCATCTTCATTGTTTCATGTCTCTAAACAACTGAACAACAAGATTATTGGTCTGCATAGATGATACTAAGTTTTGTATACAAGGTTGTTAAAGTGTATGATAACACAGTATTTTTATTTTGTAAAATGAAGCAAAATAACAAGTTAATAATATACTTTAATTTCCTCATCAAAAGTGGAGTCATAAATCTAGATAAATCTAGACAACCATGAGGATACATGGTCAAATTTGTGTTCAACACCACAATCATTATTGAAATGATTGAAAATTGACAAACGTCATCCTTTATTTGTAAATTTTGGGCGACAATTACCAACCTCTTCGTGAAATGGACTTGAAATTTTGTAAAATGAGTAGGTTTTTCCTTGTGATTTCATATTTTCCTTGCACTTTTAATTCATAAAATAATTAAAAAGGATTGAGAATTGCACCCTTTAGGAATTGGATTGTGAGACATGGTTTCACCTCTTGACCTCAAATCCTTAATCGAAGGAGAAATAAGTGGCATCTAAAAGTCATGCTTGCTTTTTTGTGGTCAAACATGTGGAATTAGGTGTTAGTGCCACATGTTCATGTTATAGAATAGAATGTCGTTGATTATAAATTGAGTTAGTAAAATTTTAAACAAATTAAGTGTCTATCACTTTTGGAAAGGTTGATTATAAGCTGAGTTAGTAAACTTTTAAGAAAAATAAGTGTCTATCACTTTTGGAAAGGTTGTGAGAACAATGCTATTTTTTTATAATTAGGGTCTTAAAGTATTGTAAAGATTCATAGGATGCACACATCAATTGCTCACTTGAGGAGAGAGCATGGTTGTTTTTGAGTTTTTTTT
>ML780184.1:48217-65174 GCA_009831015.1 Picea engelmannii | reverse complement strand
GAGATGGAATCCTGTCAGCTGCCTTATAACCCCTAGGGAGATATCGCATCGCCCGCAAGCACGTCCTCTGGATAAATTGGGGTGAGAATCAACCTTGAGACCTCTTTTTACACATTTACTTCCATTTACACGGCACTTGCCAATCGGTCTACACCCCTACGGGCGTGTTCAAATTAAATATTATGTGTGCCATGTTATATCAGTTATTGTTGATCATGTAATATTTTGGAATATGAAATGGACTTTCTCAATATTTCATTATTTTCAGTTTTTGTAGTTTATTTATGCTAATAATGCTGGATTAGACCTTTCAACCTTTCTTGCAATAAAAACCGTAATTTAAACTTCAAAATATGGAAAGAGAAAATTCAAATTCTATTTCTAAAATCGTTTCAAAAGTTTTGAGCAGCTTGCAACCCAATTCACATCTATAAATGCATTTTGTATACTAATTAAGATGGATTACACTTTTATTTTAACCTTAATTTAGAGTATTTTATATATAATTTTAACCTTAATTAAAATTATTATATATTTCAATGTAACATTTTTTTATTTTTTTTTATCTTCGCACATATATTATAATCCATGATATTTTTTTTTAACAAAATCGGTTATGAGGTTTTTTTATTATAGAAGAGGCAGAGGGGGCTGCCAACCCTTACAGATTCAAAAGTGAGCTATTGCTCAGAATGCATAATCTTGCTATTACGCTTACATTCCCGATACTATTACTTGGGCACCTAACCTTCTTGATACAGTCTTGATTCATTACATGCCGGAAGTCTACCTATTCTAAAACTTGACCAACAAACAGGCTTTGAAAACCTCATTCCATACTGTGACTTGCAGCCTAGAAGCCTTTGCAGAGTTAACGGTCTGTCTTGGAGGAAACTTCAGCCGTGGCATCCGAGATCTTGCCAAGGGCAGAGGTGAGCCCTTCCACCTTTCGTTCCAGCGCGACGAGCCTTTTCCCAAGATCACCCAGCAAATTGGCAGCATCTTTCAGACCCGCTTGGAGTTCGTCCGATAGATCATCTTTAATTTCCTGCATCTCTATTGCCAGCATTTCCCACTTGTGCTTTGCTGTAGAGGCTTTGATGCTCTCCAGCTCAGTCCTGAGGACCTCGATTCGTTCCTGAGGTGAGAGGCTCGGCTTGGACGCAGAGGCCTTCTTGTCCATCGCGCTGAGGATTCGGAGCAGGAGGAAGCCGAAGGGGAGCGGGTAAACACAGTAGATGGAGACTAGATGGGCAGCCTTCCACTTAAGAAGGAGAAACGGGTCTCTTCCCCGAGGGTCCGCCCTGCTCGAGCCAGATTGCGATCTCAGGTCTGAAGAAATCTCGTCCGGCGGCATGATGACGGAGATATGAATCTGCTGGTACTTCAGGAATATCACGTGGTGAATCAGAGCTCGGGAACCAGAGGGTTTAGGGGATGGCGTGAGAGGACGTCTCTTCATTTACCTTTAATAGTCCTTTGCACAGCTGGGAACCGATATTTGCTTGAGCATCCGCTTGACCATTTAGCTCTCTGAGCACGTGGTGGATATGAGATTCCTTGAATTGACTGAGGATGATGGCGGATTTCCTGTACAGCTGGGCTAAGGAGCAATCCTTAGGCGTTTTTTTTAAAATGAGAGTTTCCAGAACCTGCTTGGAGTCACCGAAAATTCTAATTGATTCGATTCCCAATTTTAAAGCCTGGTGGAGACCTTGCCACAACGCGAGAAACTCCACTTGATTGTTGGTGGCATGGCCTAGCCCCCAAGCGTACACCGTGTGAGTGATGCCTGAGGGGTCAAGGATGGTTCCCCCACCTCCTGCCTGACCTGGGTTTCCTTTCGAGGCCCCGTCGAAGAAGAGGCACCATTCATTGAGGGTCGACCTCCAGAGTAGATAATCCTGCTCCTCCATCCTTATTTCCCAACTCCTGATAGAGGTTAAAGGGGTAATAGTGTTTCCAGAATGGTTTTGGCTGAATTCCTTGATCCATTTTTCTTCCTCCCCCGAGAGAGGAGCAGAGTTCCTTAGATTGGCCTTTCCGTTTAAAGCTTCTGACAGCAACGTTCTAGCTTGGATGGCTACCTGGGAAGGCAATCTACAAGTTCCATTGAAAATCCTGTTATTTCTTTCTAACCAAATTTTCCAGTAGGCAAATTTTGGAACCCACATCCACACTGTTTTGAGGAGGTGCTTTTTGTGCAGGTTAAAAGGGGACAGTGATTGCCAGTTATGTAAGAATTCAGAGGCCGAGGAGGGAAGGCGAGGCAAGGCTTCACCCAGAAGATGACTCCAAACTTCTCTAGAGTAGTCACACTCAAAAAGGAGGTGCTCGGTGGTTTCTTCGTTGGCTTTACATAAGGGACAGCGAGAGGGGCCCTCCCAGCCCCTCTTTCTGAGAATACTGAAGGTTAAAATGCTATTGTGGGTTAAGGCCCAAGCGAAATGGTCCACTTTGGGGAGAGAGGGGAAGTTCCAGAGTGCTTGCCACCGGCCAGGGTTTGGAGGGACCCAGGGAGAGTTTAAGACCGACTTGTAACCTGCTGCAGCTGAATAGTTCATTGTGGGGGATCCCCATCCTCGCTTGTCTCTGTAGTTGGCCCCTACTGGGGCTTTCCCATGGAGATAGTCTAGAAGAGTCGTGGCTTCTTCATGGAGCTCCTCAGGATATTGCCCTAAGTTCCACTTGTGCCAGGAGAGATAGGGGTTACTTTTCCAAAGGGAGATGTCCCAAAGAGTCTTACAATTTTTGGCTGAGAGCCATTCCCCAATGTTCTTAATGTCCAGGAATCCTTTGAGCGGTGGATCACCAAGAATAGATTCCTCCATTATGCGAATTTTTGCCCCGTTACCCGGGATCCAAGTGAGATTGGATTGGAAAAAGGCAAGAGCTCTAAGGCAGAGAAGGAAGATTGGGGATCCTGTCGTTCCTTTGGTAGGCCTCTCTAAACATCGATCTCGGTCTCCTCGAAAATATTTTTTCCTAAGGACCTGCTTGGACCAGGTTCATTTTCCGGTGACCATTTGCCAGAGCAGCTTACCTCCCATAGCTAGATTGTGAACTGCTACATCCCGAATGTGCAGGCCCCCTTCGAGCTTGGGCTGCTTGACCTTGGACCAATTAATCAGGTGGAATTTTCTCAAGTTATTCTTACCTCCTTCCCACAGGAATTTTCTCAGCAGAGCATCAATCTTGTTTGAAATTGTTTTGGGGGCAATTAGGACTGAACACTGATAAATAGGGAGACTTGAAAGGACATAATTCATGAGCACTACTTTTCCTGCTCTGTTTAGCCAGTTGGCTCCCCATACTTGGATTTTGTGTTTGATCTTGTCCACCATAGGCAACCAGTGTGCCACCAGAGCCCGGCCTTTGAAGATCGGAATCCCGAGGTAGTTGAAGTTATCCCAAACTGTGAGACCTTCCATATTAAGGATGCACCCAATTTGCTGCATTTCCTGAGGGGAACAGTTCCATCCATAGATCTTGCATTTGTTATAGTTGATTTCACTGCCAGAGCAAGATTTGTAGAGGTCTAATTCAGACTTGAAGCTCCGAGCTGATTTAAGGCTGGCCGCTCCCAGAAGCAGCGTATCATCTGCGAACTGAGCATGGCTTACTTCTTTGGTGGAGGGGGTTATTTGGATTCCAGGGATAGATCTGTTGCCGAGGCAGCTTTGAAGCTGATAGCTCAGCACAACAGCTTGTATGACATAAAGCATAGGGGACATAGGGCAGCCTTGTCTGAGCCCCTGAGAGGCTTGAAAGAATTTGACTGGGCGACCGTTGATCAGTGGGGCGATCCAAGGTGCAGCAATGCAGGCCTTTATCCATCCTATAAACTTTTGAGAAAAGCCGAATTTCACCATTACTGTAAACAGGAAATCGTGACGAACTCGGTCAAAGGCGTTGGCAAGATCCAACTTGACTACCATTCCTTGCTCTCGTTTTTTACAGCTTGTATGAATGGCTTCCTGAACGAGAATTATATTGTCCAGAATTTGTCTCCCTCGGACAAAGCCTCCTTGATTTTCCGGGATCAGCTTTGGGAGGATTTTCTTAATCCTKTTTGCAATTATCTTTGTGATAATTTTATACCCGGTGTTGCATAGGGATATAGGTCTGAACCTGTTRAAAGTCTTTGCCCCTTTTTCTTTTGGGATGAGTGCGAGAAATGACGAATTGGTGCTTCCTCCCAATCTGTTGCAGTCCTGAGACTTCCTGACCATCTTGYAGAGATCTTTATGAATGATATCCCAACACTGAGTAAAAAATCGAGCAGTGAATCCATCTGGCCCCGGGGCCTTGTCAGGATGCATATTGAAAACCACTTGTTTGATTTCCTGATCACTGATCGGTCTGATCAGCACATTGTTCTCATTCTCAGTTACCAGATTTGGCACCTCTGTGATCGGGTAGGTGAGAGGGTTCAAATCATCCGTTAAAGTTGCCGAATATAGATTTTTGAAGTGGGTATGGGCGGCTTCCTTTATGCTGTGTGCATCTCTGTATACGTGCTCCTGCATATGGATTTCCTCTATGGAGTTATAGTTAATCCTGGATTGGGTATGCTTATGAAAGAAGGCTGTGTTCTTATCGCCTTCCTGTAGCCAAAGCGCCCTGGACTTTGTCCTCCAGTATATTTCTTCCTCTCTACAAGTTTTGTGCAGCTTGCTTTGATTGTCAACTTCCTGCTTAAGGAGGGTTTGGGTGATAGTGGCCTCTTCCATAACCTGTTGATGAAGCTCCAACGTTTCCTGGGCTTGTCTCCTTGCCTCGAGGGGAGAGGCTAGTGTTTTGGTCCAGCTCTTAAGAGCTGCTTTAAGGCGTCTGAGTTTTTCCTCCCATACAAAGAAGGGAGAGCCAGTGACAGGGGTTTTCCAGGAGAGCTTAACTAAGCTGAGAAAATCACTTTGAGCTGGCCAGAGAGGGGAGAACTTGAACGGCATGGGGCCCAACGCAGCACTTGGACGAATAGAGAGGGCAATGGGTTTATGATCAGAGGTGTAGTGAGGCAGAAGTTTAGAAGAGGCTCTCAGCCCTAGTGTGAGGAAGGAGGATTGGATGAGAAAACGGTCCAACCTGGCGGCTATGTGGCCAGGGCCTACTCGTTTATTTGACCAAGTGAATTTGCCATTAGTGGGAGGGATATCTTCCAATTCCCAGTCTGCTATTAGATCTTCGACCCATTCTCTGGAGGGGTCCCGAACAACTGAACCCCCTTTCTTCTCAGACAGCGAGAGGGTGACGTTTAGATCCCCTGCCACTACTAAATTCTCGGTATGATAGCTGTTAAGAAAAAGTTGTATAGAGTCCCAACAATCTTTTTTCTCATTGAGTAATACAGGCACATACAAATTGAATAGACTTACCTGGTGTCCGGAGTCTTTATGGATCATCTTGGTGTAAAGCCAATGAAGTGTACAAAATTCTTCTTTGAGCTCCAGTTTTGTCGAGTCCCAGAAGGTAGCGAGCCCCCCGGAGGCTCCTCTTGCGCTAACTGCTTTTCCTGGACCTTTCTTCCAGAACTTGGGGCTTATCCTTAGGAGGTCGGCATCCTCCATTTTCGTCTCCTGGATTAGTAGGACTTCTGGACGCTCCAACCTTACTATGTCCCGTAAGGCTTCTTCTTTTATTTTGCTTCCTAGCCCTCGGCAGTTCCAGGAGACGTATTGCATTATTTAAGAGGTGGAAGGGGGGGTCCACCTTTCGGTGTTTTCCCCGGTTTAGCTCCTGATCTTGTGTGTGTCATATCAGGGATAGTGTGCTGGGTGCCTAGTGCCACTTCCTTATTAGCTTGCTCTTCTCTTCTTTTCTTTTCAGATTTTCTTCCTCGTTTTGGCTGCTCCGGAGAGCCTTTTGGGCTGCTAGCTTCTTCGGCTTCCTCCTCCAGAATGTCCAAGTCTTCGTTTGAGATCATACTGATGTGCTCGTTTTCATGAGTGCATGACTTGATGGGCGACTTTGGAGCAGGGGTGGCCGATGGGGGAATTTCATTTACTGTTGGAGAGGTAGGGGGGGCTTGGGCGGCTTCTGGAGCATTGTGGGGGGGTTGACCTTCCTTTAAAGGTTCCTGAGTCCTTTTGTCCTTGCCTCTGGCATTGTTCGAGTTTTTGCCTCTTCTAACTTTCTGCCATCCTTTTGCATCCTCTTTCCGGTTAGATTGGATTTTAGGGCAGTTCCTTTGAAAGTGGCCATGCTCCTGACAGTTTCTACATTTGAAGGGTAAGTGCTCGTAGTCGAGTTTCTGAAAGTGGGTCCAATTGCCGATTGAGAGCTTGACTGCTTCAGGCAGCCCAGCTTCCAAGTCTACTTCTACACAAATTCTGGCACAACTGTACTGTCCGCGATTGTCAGCTCTATCTATATACCTGCCGACTCCATTCCCTATCCGTTGCAGAGATTCTGAGTCCCAGCAATGCATTGGGAGGTTAGGTAACCTGACCCACACCGGCACTTCTTTGGGCGTATCCACCATGGGGTCAAAGTCCGGGGTCCATTTGTTCAAATAAAGACCCTGCGAGCCCATGAAATAGGGGCCGTTCCTGAAAATTAGGTCGCGGTCCTCCTCAGAAATAAATTCAAAAACGAAATATCCTCTCCCGACAGGGTAGCAGGTAACCCCCTGTGCCACATTTGGTTTCCAGTTGCGTTGGATCCAGTCATCAGTGGTTTTGGAGGACGGCCATAGGCCCATGAACTGCCCCACGAGGCCACGCTGGGCCAGAGCCAGGGCGATTTGCATTGGTCTTTCTTCAGGAAGAGCTATTTCCGGGATATCCTCAAGCTTCTTGATGAATTTCGGGATCTCTGGAGCCGTCGTTTTCTTCCCGCAGCTGTTAACCAGTCTCGTGAAGGCCTCTTTGCACGGGATCGGCGGAGGAGGGGCCGACCCCCCACTCCCAGGCGCCGCCATTGGTCCTCCCAGCCCGATCGCGCTGTTAAAACCCTAGCTCGCTCTCACCAGACATCCCCTTAATTGTTGTGTTTTTAAATCTAGATCTAGTTTCTATAATCCATGATATTCATATTACACTTTTTATTGAATTTTGTTCCAATTTGCTCAGTTAAGTAACAAAAACTAAACTAAGCTACTTGTGGTTGTTGTTTTAAAAGTTATTAAAAAAAAATTGCAACCAAAATTAAATATTTGAATTAACGTTACATAAAAATTATTTCTTGCTACCCAAGGTAAGATGTCAATTTTTTGTTTAGATTTTGGAGGTCTCGATGAAAATTTCAAATTCCCTCCTATGTTTTGAATGAAAAAAAAAAAAATTAAATATTCTAATATTCTAACAATACTTATTTTCAAATTATATTAACGAAGACATATCCTTTGCGTGCGTCTTCAGACTTAAACCGATGATTATGCTTCCAATTTCCTGATCATTAATACACAACCAAACTACCTGGGGAATCCATTAAACAGCAAATAATGTATGTCGGGGATGTAGCTCACATGGTAGAGCGCTCGCTTTGCATGCGAGAGGTACGGGGTTCGATACCCCGCATCTCCATTTTTCCAACAGGATAAGGATGCGAATATTTGGCATATAAATATTAAAAAAAAAAAAAATAGTTTTTAAAAATATTAAAAAATAAATAAAATCTTTTTCAATTTTTTTTGACAGGATAAGGATAAGGATGAGAATAGTTGGCATATAAATTTTATGAATTGTAAGAGAATATTTGGTATATAAATTTTATGCATTTTAAAAATATTAAAAAATAAATAAAATTGTTTTTTATTTTTTGACAGGATAAGGATGAGAATAGTTGCCATATAAATTTTATGAATTGTAAGAAAATTAAAAAATAAATAAAATAATTTTTTATTTTTTTTACAGTACTATAAGAGGATGAGAATAGTTGCCATATAATTTTTTTTTTAATTTTAAGAATTGTAAAAAAATTAAAAAATAAATAAAATATTTTTTTATTTTTTTAACAGGATAAGGTTAAGAATAATTATCATATAAATTTTATAAATTGTAAAAAAATTAAAAAATAAATAAAATAGTTTTTACAAATATATTTAGAGAAACCATAATATTTTTATTATTAGTTTGTTAACTTTTCTAATGCATATTAAGATTCATATCAAGAACAAGAAGCCTGAATAAAGCAAATCCTAAAAGGAAGGAAACTTACAAATCTACTACTTATAACTTTAAAATTATAATTAAAACTAAGTTTTTAATAATCAATAAGTATTATTAAGAGATGTTGTTTTAATAATAATAATAATAATAATAATAATAATATTTTGGGTTTTAATAGTATTGGTTGGATAAGGGTTATAAAGATTAAGAAATATACTAAAATTGGAAAATTATTGGAAAATTACATAAGAAAAAACTCTAGAGAATAATAATAATATTATATTAGAATTAATGTTTAGGGTAAGTAATTAAGGTTTTTATAGTAAAAGGTTCATTAATTATTTAAAATGTATTAAGGGTAAAATTATTGAGTAAAAATATTAATATTTAGGAGAAAGTTAAATATTAATAATATCATTATAGGTCAAGGTTCCTATTATTAGAATTTGGTATTAGTATTAAATATTTTTATAATGTAGTTAAATTGTTATTGAAAAGTTATTTATATACTAAAAAAGAAAATTAAAATGATTAGAATAACTTAAGGGAGAAATTATTAGGATATTGTTAGGTATTAAGAAAAACAAAATTTACTACTGAAGGTGATTGTATGAAGGCATAAAAGAGGAGATAAGGCGAGTATAAAGCTAGGGAAGGACTAAGAGGGAAGTGAAGACAACTATCAAACAACAGACAACAAAAACAAAAGGGTAAAGAAGAACAAGGGAAACCATAACAAACTTGAGTCTTCTTACCTATTCCCTCTGTCGTGAATCAAAGGGATCCAACTTTCACTAATTTCTAGACCAACGTCTATGTTTCAGGTTACCAAGATGCTTGATAATTTCAATTGCTGATCCAACTTTCACTAATTTCTAGACCAATGTCTATGTTCAGGTTACCAAGATGCTTGATGATTTCAATTGCTTCCCTAATTTGTCATTTAAAGAGGTGATCCTCCTTTACTAGAATTTTGGTATTTTCTAAGCATACGTGGTGTTTTGTTTTAAGAGAGTGCTCCTCTAATGTTGAGGAGCAAGTGCATTCATTCTTGATGTAAGCTCCATGCTCTTTAATCCTAATTTGAAAGGAGTGACTGGTTTCTAATTTGGCGATATTTTTTGTAAAAATATTCAACTTTCTAAGTATTTTATATATTTTCTATATTTTTTTTGTTATTTTTAAGGTAAAATAAATTTATTTTATAGAATTTGGGGCAATTACGTTTATAAAAAATGGAAATGGAAAATCGTTTTTTTGAAAAAAACATGGCAAATTATCCCATGGGTGATATATAGCCCCTAATATTTCCCCTGGTTCCTTCAACTCCTTTTTTTCTTGATTTGGGGAAAAAATAATTGTTCTTGTCCCATTCCTTTAATGTTGTCTTGACTACTTTAAGCTTATGTTCCCATATATAGATAGTGGATCATATTATCCATTTGTTCAATTCACGGGAGATTATGCCCGCAACTTCTTTATTTTGCAGCAATAATGGATTAAAATTGAACGAAATTGGTCCATAATTTGGAGTTTCTTCAATCTGCAACACAAGATGTCGATGATTTGAAGCCACCCCAAAATCCTAAATGTGATAGAATGATTGGTTAAGAGAAAATTGCTTTGGATAAGAAAGTGATCTAGACAAGCCACTATATATCCTAGGCCTATCCTCTTATTCGACCACGTGAATATGCCTTTGATTGGTTTAATTTCAACGATATCCCAAATGGATATTAATTCCTCCATCTTCTCTTTGAAGGGGTTCCTTACAACACTTCCCCCTCTTTTTTCTCTATGATTTAACATGACATTAAAATCTCCAACAACAATGTTGTTTTGGGAGTATTAAAAATCCCTAAGCTTGATTTAATGTAGACATTTACAATATTAATTTTCAACCTTTTCTATTGATGAGTTAAACTTGTTAAAATCAGATGCTATGCTTGATGAAAGAAATCAAGTTGAAAAAAGAGTCTATTACAAATTGTACAAAATCCTCGAAATGCACATCAGGAACTAATTGTTATTGCTTTGTTAATTTTCATTGTGCTTTGCATAATCATATTGCTTCTTTATTCTCTAATTGTGTCTCTTGGACAAGGAGGATAGATGGTTTTTCTTGTTTGATGAGATCTCTCAGTGGATATGATTTTGTTCTACTACCCATACCTTTACAATTCCAGGGAACATTATGCATTACTTACATGTATTTTTTAGTCCATCCCCATGGGTTGAGTGTGAATCTCCAAGGTTCTTTGGGATTCTTAGTCTAGATCAAAGAGATCTCTTTGTAGTTGATTGTGTACCTAGTTCTTTTTTTTTGTTTTCTATTTCTTCTCACTTTTCCTTGGTGGGATTTCTTCCCTCTTTCTTTGACTACTAGTCCTCAAGCCCTACTTCTTTTTTTATTTCCTCTCCAGCCTATTTCTATCCCTTATTTTGAGTTACCATACCTGAAGAAAATTATGCTTGATCATGCCTTTGATCATTTTCTTCTAGATACTCTGAAACTTTTCCTTCCTCATTTGGGAGTAATCCTATCTCTTCTAGAATATATATTTGAGGGGATGAGAATGTAGAAGCTTTTTTGGATGCTGCCAAAAATTCTAAATATGTCAAGGGTTCAGTTTGAGACAAAACTTCATACATGTTTGATGTAGCTCCTAACCCTTCTCTCGTGGGATGCACCATTGTCTTGTGTTCCACTCTACGAGTCATGTCTTGATTGGATCCTAGAGGTTCCGATGGCCCANGAACTAATTGTTATTGCTTTGTTAATTTTCATTGTGCTTTGCATAATCATATTGCTTCTTTATTCTCTAATTGTGTCTCTTGGACAAGGAGGATAGATGGTTTTTCTTGTTTGATGAGATCTCTCAGTGGATATGATTTTGTTCTACTACCCATACCTTTACAATTCCAGGGAACATTATGCATTACTTACATGTATTTTTTAGTCCATCCCCATGGGTTGAGTGTGAATCTCCAAGGTTCTTTGGGATTCTTAGTCTAGATCAAAGAGATCTCTTTGTAGTTGATTGTGTACCTAGTTCTTTTTTTTTGTTTTCTATTTCTTCTCACTTTTCCTTGGTGGGATTTCTTCCCTCTTTCTTTGACTACTAGTCCTCAAGCCCTACTTCTTTTTTTATTTCCTCTCCAGCCTATTTCTATCCCTTATTTTGAGTTACCATACCTGAAGAAAATTATGCTTGATCATGCCTTTGATCATTTTCTTCTAGATACTCTGAAACTTTTCCTTCCTCATTTGGGAGTAATCCTATCTCTTCTAGAATATATATTTGAGGGGATGAGAATGTAGAAGCTTTTTTGGATGCTGCCAAAAATTCTAAATATGTCAAGGGTTCAGTTTGAGACAAAACTTCATACATGTTTGATGTAGCTCCTAACCCTTCTCTCGTGGGATGCACCATTGTCTTGTGTTCCACTCTACGAGTCATGTCTTGATTGGATCCTAGAGGTTCCGATGGCCCAGGGGGCGCCATACTTTCTTTAGGGATAGCTTAATGTGCAACGTGTTTAACAACCTTCTTCCTTTTGTCTATTTTCCATTGTTCTTGATTTTCTTACTCTAAATGTTGGACATGTTGATTGTTTTTGAAATATTTGGAAAAATGACCATATTCATGGCACATTTTGCACTTGAAAGATAACTACTCATAATTGAATGTTTGTAAATGATTATTATTGTCCAGTGTAAGGAGAATTGTTTCTGGAAGCCCCTTTTTGAGGTCAGCGTCTACACATATTCTGGTACAAGAAAACATATGGTCTTTTGGTTCATCTTTGTCTATATCATCGACCTATTGAATTCTCAATACTTTTCATATTATCTTCATTCCAACAATGTAGGGGGTGTTATCAGACTAATCGGTAGGTGCAGACACTAACAGATCTCCCTAGATCCACCTGGATCTAGAACAAAATAGGACAGGACATGACTCTTTCCCTAAGTTGTGATCGTTGAATCTACTAATAAGGAGGAATAAGTGACATACCTTTGTATCGCTTCCTTAGGTCTTTGTTGCTCCCGCTTCACTCCGGTGCTCTCGTGAGGTCAAGACCAAGATAACACCAACCAACCAAAGTGAAGATAGCAAAATGTATTCAACGTCAACTTATGCATATGATCAAGGAATTACACAATAAATTAAGAGTGACTTTATGGGAAAGGGACATGCCGCTGTATCATATTAATTGAAAGTAGAAAATACAACCTGATCGCCTTGATGTCGTAAGCTTCCTTTCAGTGATCCTTGGTTCCAACACACAAACTTGCTCTGTACTTGCATGAAGAAGATCCAATTCCTCTTGATAGACCAACTAGAGCCTTCAAGCCTCTGTCCAAGCAGGGTTCTTCACACAATTCCTTCACCAATTCTTCAATTAATCTTTCTTAACCTTTTCCATGAGAATCCTTTCAATATATAGGAGAAGGAGAGATGGTTACATGGATGAGGATGATCCCATCAAATCTGAGAAGTCAGTAAAATGACAACCATATGGATGCCAACTCATTTTCTAGAAGATTCCCTTCTAGAACCCTCGAGACCTCTTCTCTTTTCCAAGTTTGAAAATAGGTTCACACCCTATGTATGGAGCAAACTGCAAGAAGTTCGCACCCTAAATGAAGGTGGCCTACGAGAATGAGGGATTCCCGCACCCTAGGCCATATGCAGCTTGCGAACTTACTTTGAAAATATGTTTTTGGAAGGAGACAAGATCCACTTTTCTCAGGCAAAAAGTCCTTGTTGGGAGCCTGAATACACCATTGTTAATACATCACCAAGATGACCAAAATCATGTGTAACAGAATGCCCCCCAAAGTATGAGGCCGGAATCAGTGACAACAGAAATACTTTGTAAACTGTGTGTGTGTGTCGGAAACCAGGAGCTCACCTAATCAGAAACCTGCAAACAACCAAG
Organism: Picea engelmannii; assembly: GCA_009831015.1. NCBI lineage: Eukaryota > Viridiplantae > Streptophyta > Pinopsida > Pinales > Pinaceae > Picea > Picea engelmannii. The sequence continues at coordinate 52,119 of ML780184.1, read as the reverse complement.
CATCTGCAGAATATAATACCAATTATGAGGTAGGCATTCCCATACTCAGATCATAGACCGACGACATCATGAACATAGGTCATGGCCACCAATCATACACCATGGATCCATGTTGTCAAAATATCGCATAGCCACCAAAAATACACTGTGGATCTATGCAAGAAAATTCAAATTAAGACGACATAGCCACGCGACATACAAAGTGGATCTATGTGTCAGCAAATTATACATATTCCATCACAGCCTAGATCAAAGAGATGAGACCCAGGGTCTTCAATCCCGTCACCTGAAAGTACGAATCTAACCATGTGATTACATGTGCCGAAGTCAAACATGGTAGAAATCACTTGATTACCGGTCATTGATGAAACCGTTAACAAGTGCGAGGGAAATCACCATTAATGTCAATGAATCCCAAGGTACACTAGTACAATCCACTGAATGTGAATAAATGAGTTGAGGTCGAACATTCGACGAAATCTCCTGATCAGGGGTCAATGATGAAAACCCACTGTCGAAAGCAAGGAAACCTGCCATTGAGGCATGCAAGTTCCAAGGTACCGAATAATTTCTAAGTCTTGTTTCCGGATAATGAGCTGGAGTCGATGGAACAAAACTCGTCACAGGAGGGCCTTGATGTATTCCCCATCAATGACACGAAATGAGTAACATATTTTGAAGGTGAAACAAAGTATGATGTAGGTGGAACTGGACACAGGGAAGGCCAACATGGAGAGAATGGACAACTATAGATGGGCGACTCAATAGAGGTTTCAGATGAACTTCTCTTGAACATATGAATGACACGACCAATGATTTGGTAGCACTGACTCAGAGACAACTCAGGATATGACCTTGTAGCAAGTCAAATGAGAGACAAATGGATTTTCCAAATTGACTTCAGATAACGAATAGGGGGTGTCATGTTCAAGAGTGACACTTACTGCCAATTATATGAATACGAAAACACATCCCTTTCCCAAATTTCCCCCCACCATTTATGGCGAGTACCTCTTTATTTTTACGCAAGCTTGAGGAGGATAAGATATGCTTGTTGATGTAAGCTCATCATTTGGACGAGTCCCTCAGAGTATGTTTAACGAAACCTAGGAAGGAGTGGTTCAATCCCATTATGGGTCTTTCGATGTTTGTTTAACGAGTCCAAAGATAGAAAACTCGAAGGTTCTTCATGATTATAGAGTCTAGAAAAACACTCAAAAGAGAACTCTCTCAGTTCCTTTTTCGTAAAGTAGTCTGTTGAGACCGAAAAAGAGATAAATTATCACCCAACATACGCTTTCTTCAAATACTTTAACGAGCGTGAAAATAGCAAGATCGCTCGGCAATCTTTTCATGTTTAGAGAGTTTGAAAAGAGCTTAAAGAGGACTCCAGGGGGGTTCCTTTTTCGTATAACCTTGATGAGCCCGAAAAAGTGATAAATGTGTGCTCGATTACGTTCTCATGTATTTTCGAGCGTGAGAACGAACAAAGACCAAGCTCGAGGTTTTGTCTAAAAACCATAAAAAACAATTAAGAATGCAATGAAAAAGAGAAAATATTCGTACTCCTTCGTGTAGACTTCAAAGTCGTTATATCTACAAAAAGTCGCATTCATAGGGCTATTAGGCATGAGGTTTAATAAATAAAAAAATTACAAAAATCAACAAAAATGGTAAAAAAGTAAATATAAGTGGGTAAAAGTTCTTTTACCATAGTCATTGTGAGTTTGCCAAGAATTTGTTGGGTATGTGTTATATTCTTTACATGTGTGTGTGTGTGTGCGCGTCAGATACACCAACTGCGTCTAATGATCCCTTCACCTAGAGCTTTGTCGTGTGCACCGGGCTCTTTCCTAGGGGGGTCCCAGGGGGGGGCAGGTATGCCCCCCCTGGTTACGCGCAGCGCCCCGAAATTTTTTTTTGGGCGTTTTTTTGCTATTTTTAGTATATTTGTAAATTAATACTGGATTAAGGGATTAGTGTTTTGGTATCTATGGAATACCTAAAAACATTGTATATATTGTATGGTGAATGGTGAAATTCGAGATAATGAAAATAAGAAAGGTTTTCCCAGTTGAGGGTTTCCGGTATAAAATCTCTATGTACTCTATGTATGAGCCATTGATTAATTTCTGTATTGCTTAAGAATCTATATGCATTACTTTACTTCACATGTTTAAAACTTACATGTGGTATCAGAGCTCATTTTTGGCTTCAAAGGGACGCCTTTGTTGTTGAGGGTTTGACTCAGTCTTGATAGATCAAGTTTATCTTGGGTCTGTGATAAACCTGGGTTTAGTGGGAGCTTTTGCAGTGGAGATTTGAGTAAAGAAAGAGGAATGGCGAGCTCATCTAGAATCGAGATAGAGAAGTTCAACGGTAAAAGCTTTGAGCTATGGAAGCTCAAGATGGAGGACCTTCTTGTAGACAAAGAACAATGGATCGCTGTGGATCCTAGTACACAGCCTACCGGTACACCGTCTACGAGCACACAGGCTACTGGTACACAACCTACTAGTACACAAACTACTAGTACACCAGCTACTGGTATGTCGAAGGAAGATTGGGACAAGTTGGACAGAAGAGCAAGGAGTACTATTCGACTATGCCTGGCAGATTCGATGTCGTTGAATGTCTCAGGAGAATCTACAACGAATGAACTCTGGGATAAGTTAGGGAATTTGTATCAATCAAAGTCCCTGGTAAACAAGTTGTTTCTTCGAAAGAAGATGTATCATCTTAGGATGGAAGATGGAGATTCTGTGACATAACATCTAAATGCCTTTAATACTCTGGTAAGTCAACTTGGATCTGTTAATATTACGATTACAGAAGAAGATAAGTGTATTACTTTGTTATGTTATTTGCCAGACTCTTGGGATAATTTGGTTGTAGCAATAGGTAGTACCACTCAATCTACATTGAAGTATGAGGATGTAGTTGCATCCTTGTTATCTAAAGAGATGAGGCGAAAAAGCATGGATGGTCACAACACAGATGCTTTATTTGTAAGAGGGCGTACCCAAGACAGAAACCCTGGTAAGCCTTCGAGATGGAGATCTAAATCTACAGGTAGATCTAAGTCTCCAGGAAAATCTTTGAGGAAATGTTGGAAGTGTGGTAAAACATGGCATTATAAGAAAGATTGCAAGTCTAAGAAGGTTGAAAAACCAAAGGGATCTAATAGTACCTCTTCCATAGAGGCTAAAACCTCCACTGAAGAAGGAGGTGATGTTTACCTAGCATCTACAAGTACACATGCAGACCATGATGTATGGTTGATCGACTCAGGTGCATCATACCATATGACTCCTTACAGGGAGTGGTTCTCTAAATATGAAAAATATGATGGTGGTGATGTATTCCTAGGAGATGACTCGACAACAAAAATCTTGGGACGTGGAAGGGTTAAGTCATTGCTAAATGATGGAAGGATTAGAACTCTCCCTGGGGTTCTACACTTCCAAAACTAGCCAGGAGACTAATATCTGTAAGCAAGTTGGGTGATGCAAGAGTGAAAACTGTATTTGAAAAGAGCACTTGCAAGATGGTATGAGGAGCAATGGTGTTGATGAGGGGAGTTTGTTGTGGAACTCTGTACAAGTTGTTGGGAAGAACTTATACTAATGGGTTGTTGACAGACGAAATTGAACGCTCGCCAACTGGAAGAGTGGATCTGGTTCGGGGTTGTCTAAATAACCCAAGCCGTCTGGGATGACCCACCCTGATGGGTTTAGCGGCTCCATTGGCTGATCTAAGTCCTAGGAAAACAAATGAAAACTACACTACAAAACTAATCTAAATGAAAACAATAATTAAAACAAACTAAATAATAAACCTAAAATACATATATACAATCTATTACCTAAATTATACAACTATAATTCTATAAAATTAAATGT
>ML780184.1:31518-47794 GCA_009831015.1 Picea engelmannii | reverse complement strand
TATATATATATATATCTAACTAAACTACTTAAATAACACTAATAAATTAACTATTAAACAACATATAGCAAACTAACCTGAAGTAACGCTTCAGGTTTGTCCTGTGTATGATGGTCGATTCAACTGTTTGGTGGGAGGAAGCCCGCACCAGATTCTCCACGAGCTTCTCGTAAACGGAAAGATGTTGTGCTCTTGAAACATAAATAACAGGACAAACAAGACATAAAAAATTACAGCAATCTTATAATTTACAAATCGTCGCAGCTAGATAAATCTGTGTGCAAAGACTTGCACAAAGTGATTCATTTAACGAAAAAGGTAAACCTGAAATTCATTAAACTGAAGCAGACTAATTGATGTATTTTTAAATAAGAGAGATCAGTCATGGACAACATATAAATCAAATCACATCAACATGCAATGAATCATGATAGCTAAAGTAGTCAATAATAAATTGCAAACTGATATGCAGAAAACTTGAAACAAAAGTTTGATATATTGAAAGAGAAAGCTATTACAAGACATCAACTTTCGTCTCCGTCTGAATCATAAATCCATAGTCTGGTTCCCCCACAGTGATGATGATGGGTTTATTACAAAAAATACAAGTATTTAAAGACCTCCCATAGGGTAAAACATCCCTGTGGGAATTATCAAAACAGTTTACAAAAATCTGGGGATAATATCCCAAGTCTCTATTTCTTACTCAAGCTAATAACCTAAAACAAAACCATATCCAAAGTATCTCCTAAACTGCCATAGCATGCCCAATTGATCATTTTAATTCGTATGCACCTGAAAGAAGACAAAAATAAACAAGTTTAGAGGATATTTTATTGATAAAATTGTCAAAAATCTAATTTTTAAGACTAGCTACAGAATCTTGCGATTCTGTAGCTGGTCTAAATTGCACACAGAATCGTTTCAAAACCAATTCAAATCTTAAAGAATTATATTCAAACTATTGAACAAGTATTTAATTGCTAATTGGAAGCCAAACAAATCATTCAAATCAAAACTGTTATGCTAATTTGAGAGCAGACGAAATCGTGGTCAATCGAATGATAACAGAGATACATGCACTCTATTCAACATTTGTTATCACCAATTCAGGGTAAACAGAATCACATTAGATAATTTGACAGTAATGAAATCTTTTTCATGAACCAATTCCAATCGACACAAACTGTAACTGGTTAAACCAATCATGCATGCAATAGTTTATGTCGCTTCAACCATCAACAAAATCATTGTCGAATCCAAATGAAATCAACAGGATCGTTTTTCAAATTAATAGAACTATATCAAACATATACAAACGATCATGCTAATCATGGCACACAACAATCATTTGCAAATCAAATCAAACAGGAACGAATCGACATAGTTTGGGGTCGACACAATCGTTATGAATCAACACAGCTCCACGATTTTAGCGAATAGATCTTTTGCACAGGTCGAATGTAATCAAAATCCAAACGAGAATGTTGATTCAATACAAAACAGAGTCGTTCCTGGTAAATCAAAGTCAACAGGGTTGTTTTGAGTCTATTAGGAACAAACGAAACTAATCGAAATCAAACCAAATCGACTATCCTAAATCAGACGAACAGAATTGATTCAAAAACAAACCAAACCGAATCAAAAACCAATCGATTGCTTATACTAAGATGGGCATGACAAAATCGCATAACCAAATCATAGTTATATTTGAGTTTAGTAAAATGAATCTACTGTACATGATCCACAACATAACCATTTTTTATTATCGAACTACAACATAATCATTTCAAATGTATTAAAATGAACAGAGCCAATTTGAAAGCAAAACCGAATCCGTTATATTAATTCAAACAAACTTACAAAGCAAAATTCATATTGAAATTCATACCTAGACAATCAGAAAACAACTCAGTCATGATAACTTGGAATTGACGAAGGCCGTTGCCGCTTCGACGTTCCTAAAGACAATCGAACCAGTGGTTTTTTGTTTCTTTTCACTGGCTTGTAACCTATGGTTCTCCTTCGCCAGCACTGTCACCTGTTCTTCTAATGCTTTGATCTTTGATTGCAACAGGGGAACGTCGATGTAATAACGCTCTAGCCAAGCATTACATTGGATACATGATGGTTGCTCGTGCTTTGATAACACAGGCGAGGGTTTGTTTAAGCCACCAGGGGTTTCATTGTGCAACTTGATTCCCTGGTAGTTAGGGTTGTTTTTGAGGCAAGGGGGTAAATTAGAGACATAGTCATAGGGTTGCTTGGAGCATAGCCCATGGGAATAGGGGTACTCTTCATCTAGGAAACGCTTGATATCGGAGTCCGAGTCCTCGCTCAGCACTATGGGATTTTGGTCGACGTTTGGCTTAGGTTTATTCTAGGCGAGTCTTGATATAAAACGAGCATTTTTCTTCCCCCTACTGTTGACAACATTGTTACCTCTACCTTTCTTATTCACCGGCTTCTTGACAGCCTCAGTCTTGTATTTTGTACACGGGTTGGTTATGATGTCGGGTAGGTCGATGTCAGGGAAAACCAAGGGTTTGGCAGGGGGTAGAAGGATATGAAATGGCACGGGTGGCCCGACCATAGTCTCACTAACCACATCCTTGTCGATTTGAACAGACTCCAGATTAGCAAAGCCATTTCTAGATAGAAAGGCTTGCCAATTGTCGCCATGAAGGCTCAAATGGTGGACGACGATGAGTTTAATCAAGACGTGATGAAAAAGGCTGCTGTCAACCTTCTCACATTTGAATCTCTTAGACATCTTGTAAAGACTACGCAAGAAGTAATGCGGCATGTTCAAAGGATAGCCCATGAAATTCATTAATAACCGGAGGTGATATAGAAAAACTAAGCCATACCGACCTTCACAGGTCACAAATTGTTTCATAATCACCAAAAGATCGTGCCACCTGGGTTTGAGGGTAGAAATAGACATACCTTTATCATAGGAGACAACCTTCCTTGATACGAATAGTAATGGCCACGTCACCTCATCAACTTTGGAATTTTTAAACCACCTTTGGCCTGTAGCCGACAATCGTGTAGCAGAGCTTATGAATTCTTCATTCAGCTCGAGTTGTATGTCACCGACTTTATCCTTGCACCCGTCAAAGGTGAGGGCGAATTGTTGGGCAACCAAAAGGTTGAAATCCTCGAACCTCTGTATAAACACCAGCCAACCACTATTTTCTAAATCCTTACGGGCATTATCGAATAGTAACAGAGCTTGGTTACCATTTGTCTCTATACGCACCATCAATGCCATAGACAGGAGCACATGGTGAGCAAGGTGAACGGGCTAGGGTTTGAACAAAGTATACGCAGGGGCAGAATGCTCACAGGCTTACCCAAAAACTAGCAAAGGTGAACCGGGATAGGGGGAAAGCATTAATGACAGAATGTGCGAAGGTGGTGGAGTTAGCTCATCCCATGAAAAACAGTCATATCCCATAGTACAACCATCGACGCATATAACTATTCAAATATTACTGTTGCATATGTTAAAAACCATGCCATTCAATCAACCAATGTAATCTATGGTAAGTCAACCGAACATTTGCGCAAGCCATAGATTTAGCATAATTTTAAAACCAAAGCAATAATTTGAAATCAACACCAAGGGTTCGATCAAGTGTTGTATGAAACGATTACACCAAGGGTACAACTACAATCGTCAATGTGTTTTCATGAAACCAATGTGTCAAGGGAATCGATCAAAGGCTATAGAAATCAAACCATCAATAAATCAATGAATGAATTGCAACCCTTAACAAATCATCACAGCCTCATAAAAATGGAAATCATACTAACAACAAAAATGCCAAATGAGTAAAGAATCATGGAGTCTTGCCTATTGTATAACGATAATCAAATTGGAAACGCAATGGGCATATCGACAAGAGTGATCACAACAATCCAGTGACGATTTTAATGTGACTTCGAAAACCAAGTTTTCACACTTGCAGTCGTGAAAACGAGAACCAAGGTAAGTGTGCGAACACACGAAATAATAGCATCATTTTATTCAAGGATTGCGACGAAAATCAAGGTTTGCGAAACACTAGTGTAGGCAGCTTATAAGGACAGTATAAAAATGCGAATTGGCTGCCAACAATGGAGACACACTGGTAGAAGCAGTTATCTCTGCCAAAAAGAACAAATTCAGATTAGGATAATGAGAAAAATTCTAACTCAAAAATAACAACCAGAAAAATCGTGTAAACATCTTCATTAACCACATATTCCAGCAATGTTTAAAGGATGAAAACTGATAACAGTCTTAAGACAAGCGAGCCACGATATTAAAGATAAAATCTTTAATAGTGTTGACAGAGCCACTGCTGCCAGCAGGCATCCATAGCCTCGACAGGGTTGCCATTTAACCCACTCTGATATCCGTATCCTGCCCAAAAGTTCCACATCAGAATAAAGGACATGTTAAGGTTAAGAGGTTTCTTATTTACGAATTTTCATATACCCGACATTGCTTTGTTGCCAGCGGGCCTGTTCAGTACCCCGACGAAGTTGTCTTGGCGTCATGCATGCATTTACCCGCTGCCAGCAGACCTGTTCAGCATCCCGACGGGTTTACAAGCACTTCCCACAGCTCTTTTAATGATTTATTTTGTTTTTTAACAATATATAGTTGAGTAGGGTGACGCTGAAAATTATGATATTTTAATATATTTTTTACAGACCTCATCAGAATTTTTTAGAACTGTCCTTTATTAAGATCCAGAGATGTTTCATTTACAGAACCAACTTTCTAAGGCAGGGAGACATTTTCTGAGTCATTCCCTTAAGGAATAGGGACAACATAAAAAAAATAATAGATGATCGTGACAGGCTTCACTCAGAGATCGAAATCAGTTAACTTCTTTCAAACAACAAACTTTTTGCCAACACAGATGTAAATTTCAGAAGTATACAATTGATGTTTATACAATTTTTTAGCAGTCATTTCAGTGAAGGAATTTTCTGTTTTCTTTGTCCGAATAGTTCAGCATGTAGGTATGTGTAAAAACAAAAACTAAAACTGATAAGCGCAAAGGAGAAATCAAAACCAAAACAGCATAAGAAAAGCAAACAAAAGAAAAATATGTACATAATATACAAGGGTTGTCATCAAGAGAAGTATCTTTTCAGAGCTTGGCCATTCACTGGATAGGTGTCAGGCTGTCCTTCTAGATTCTGCAATTGGAAAGAGCTGGGACCCAACTTCTCAGCAACTAAAAACAATCCAAGCCATAAGTTTTGAAATTTCGTGTGCTCTCCCTTTCCCTCATGCAGTTTGTCCCATTTTAGGACGAGATCACCTACTTCGAAATTCCTATTAGAGGCGGAGTTAGAATCGAACCAGCTTTTAACTACTAGTTGATGCTGATCTAACTTACATTTAGCTTGGGCTCTTACCTCTTCCAGCTTCATCAGAGCGTTAATTCGGTTTTCCAAAGGGGGACAATCTTCTTCTTGAATTTTCTGCGATAGCTATAGCGAAGGAAGAAGAATGTGTGGTGGCAGAATTGCTTCTCTGCCATAAACAAGAAAGAAAGGAGAGTTACCTATAGCAGCTTTTGGGGTTACCCTATCAGCCCAAATTGCGTTTAACCGTGCATTATGCCAGTTTTTGTGATTTTCAGCGACCGTTCTCTTGATAATTTTAATCAAGTTCTTGTTTGTTGATTCTGCCAGTCCGTTGCCCTGGGGGTAATATCTAGCAGAATACTTCAATTTAATTCCTTTTTCCAAAGCGAACTCACTCATCTCAAGAGAGGAAAATTAAGAAGCGTTATCGAATACTAAACAATTAGGGATACCAAAACGAGTGATAATATTCAAATTTAAAAAGGCAATTACCTGACTGGTATTCACAGTTCTTAATGCGACAGCTTCAGACCACTTGGTAAAGTAATCTGTGGCTGTTATGATAAAATTATGCTGCTGAGAGGATGGGGGGTTGATTCGACCTATGATATCAAGGCCCACTACTGAAAAGGAGAATCTACTGAAACGGGCTGCAAAGGAAAGGCTGGTTTCTGTAACCGCCCTGATGCTTTTTGACAAATACTACACTTACGACACAAGGCATGGGCGTCTCTAAAAAGTGTGGGCCAGTAATAACCAGCTCTCAAAACTTTATGGGCAGTGGTGTCACCACCAAAATGCCCACCAGCTTCTCTTGCATGCAACTCTAGTAAGACTTTTTCTGCTTCGTCTTTCTCAAGACAACGCATCAGTACGCCATCAAAATTTTGACGAAACAGAATACCATTAACCAAATGAAAGGAGGCATAATTTAATCTTAACGCTCTTATCTTAGTGGGATCTAGGTGAGGAGGGGTTGACCCATGTTCAAGACAGAATTTTATATCGTCATACCAAGGACTGATAGAGTTTTGTGCGCAACAGACTGTATTTTGATCATGTTGTCCTAGATTTGACATATCGTTTTCTTCTTGCTGTCCTGCTGCTAAATCAACAACTAAATTGCATAACCCTTGGCCTCTCACTATCTGTGCTAGGGTTATTTCTATGTCATACTCCTGCAAGGAGGTAACCCAGTTAGCCCTCTTTTCTCCTAGTTCTTTCTGCACTAACAGGTTCATGATGGTTGGGTAAGGGACAATAACTTTTGTCCTCGATTTCAAAAGATAAGACCGGAAATGCTTGACTTCTTTGAAAATAGCATAGGCTTGTTGATCAACCACTGGGTAATTAAGTTCTGCGCCTTTGAAAGCAGAGCTCATAAAGGCAATGGGTATTTCATTGTTTTTGGTGTTCTTTTGAGTTAGGACGGCGTCGTAGGAATGGTCAGAAGAAAAAGTGTAGAGCGTGAAGTCTTGGGAAAAGTCGGGGCTCATGAGAGAAGGAGCATCTATTATGGCCTTCTTTATTGCATTAAAAGCTTGATTTTGTAAGGCTCCCCAATTATATTGGGCATCTTTCTTAATTAGGTTCTGTAAAGGTCTGACCATTTCGGAGAAACTAGGGACGAATCTCCTCACAAAGTTTATCTGGCCTAAGAAAGACTGCATAGATTTTTTGGATGTAGGAGGGGGAAGTTTCGAGATGACTTGAGTCCTTTCGGGGTCGATAATCATCCCTTTGCTTGACACAATAAATCCTAAGAGTTTACCTTGTTCTACCGCAAAGATGGATTTTTTAGGATTCAAGGAAATGTCGTATTTATGACATCGTTGTAGAACGACTTGTAAGTGAGCTAGATGATCGGTTTTGTTTTTTGAAAATACAGTCACATCATCTAAGTAAAATACGATGGACTGATTGATTAAGCCTCAGAAAGTGATGTCCATCGCTCTCTGGAAAGTGGCACCGACATTAATCAATCCAAAGGGCATTTTTTTGTAAGCGTAGGTGCCCCATGGAGTGCGGAAGGTAGTTTTAAGTTGGTCTAGAGGAGACATTAGGACTTGGTTGTACCCCAAGAAACCATCCAGTAAGGATAGCCTCTCAGAACCAGATACCTATTGAAGGATCTATTCCATGGGTGGGACAGGATAGTTGTCTTTATCAGACGCTCTATTAAGGTTTCAGAAATCGACGCATAGTCAGATTTCCCCACTTTTCTTCCGGACAGGGACAAGGTTAGAAACCCATTGAGTGTTCCTAACAAGGAAAATTATCTTAGCATTCAGGAGCTTATTTAATTCTTTTTTTACGGTCGGTTCAAGCTTAGGGTGCATTTTCCTCAATTTCTATTGAAAGGGTAAGGTTTGGGGTTTCATAGGAATGATGTGTTGTATGATGTTAGGGTCGAAAGTTTTAAGGTCATCATACGTCCATGCAAAGACATATTTAAATTCTTTAAACAATTTAATAAATGCAAATTTTTCTTGTTCGGAACATCCTACCCCTAGATTAATGCACTGCGGATTGTCATTAGTTCCTAAGTTTACTTTTTCATATGATAACGAGGAACTATTGGTTTTACAGTTGACCGATTTTTTGATTTTATCTTGAAGATCATAAAATTTCTCTAATCTAACTACAAATTTAGGGATCGAATTTACCATGTCCGATGAAGATTCAGGAGTTCTCGGATCTGGTATTATCGTGAAATCATGCAAATTTTCATTGTGAGTGCATTCGTCTACCGCGCCTTGAAAAGTTTCTTCCATATGCAGGAAGCTAATAATCTGTTGATCGTCGTCAAAGACTCTCCAGTTCGTGATGTTGTCGGGAACTGATGGTTTGAACAATAGCTCGACGGAGAATGCATCCGGGGACAAGCCTTCTGCAGGAAAGAGTTTGGAAGCTACGTTAGCTAATAGATCAGCTTCAAAGTTATTCAATCTAGGAATAGAATTTATATTGAAAGCAGAAAATTTATTCATTAAATTCCATACCTCGGATTGGTAGCTTTTAAGATGCGGAGATAGACAGTGGATAGAATCTCTTACTTGTCTAACCACGATTTCGGAATCGCCAAAGAAAACCAAGTTTTGAATGTTCATATCTAAAGCTTTTCTGAGACCCTGCAGTAAAGCCTCATATTATGTTGTGTTGTTAGTACATTCAAACTCTAGCCTACATGCAATCAATGTTTTGTTACCTGCCGGATCGATAATAACGCAGCCTGCACCAACTCCTTCCTTAGACTTTGACCCATCAAAATAAAGAGACCAAACTTGATTTTTATTGAGTGCATGAGACCGTTGTGTAGAAGCTGCTGGCTGCACATATGCCACAATCTCAGACTGATGTTGTGGGTTAGTAATAGCTGAAGCCTCGGCCATAAAATTGTCGAAAAAGGTATCCATCCCTTGTACTTCGGGTGAATCAACAGAAGGTGTAAATGGTTCGTTGGGATCGTTCAAATCTGTGACCGTGAACTTAAGGTAGCGTTCACAATTTACCTTGATCTTGTTGGGCTTGCCGTTCTCTGGAAGCCATAGGTGAGACCAATCTGTCGCGAAATAGCCGTGTAGCTACTCCGACTAGTCCCTGCTTAAAAACAGACCATACACTTATGGAATATCCACAACAATAATATCAATGACTTGATGAACTTTGGGGTTAGACGATAATCTTATAAGCACATTTCTTAATTCGCCTATAACTTTAACATTGGTTCGATCAAGTTGTATGATTTTTAAGGTGGAGGGTTCAACTTTGACGTTAATCTTCTGGCACACAGACCATGGCATCACATTGGATGACGCTCCCGAGTCTACCATACAATTGTGCACGTTTCTATTAAAGATTTCGAAAGTTAACAAAAATGGAGGTACATTTCTGCGAGTGCTCAGGGTGGTAGTTTGTGGCTTTTTACTCGCAGTTTCTAAAGCTAGTTTATCTACATTGTTTACATTATTTACATTATTTACAGGAAGGCTTCCTTTATCATGAGGATTAGGATTATTCTGAGTAGAAGTCTTCTGAGGAACTTTGTTTTGAAAAACCTTGTTACCACTTGAATTACCATTTTTTCCATTCTTTGAGATATTCTGTAACATTTTTTGTAGCAGAAATGGAAATTTCAATAAATCATAAACAGAAATGTTAGCCCTTAACTTTTTAAGATCTTCAACTAAATCATAATCTAAGTTGGGGTTTACATGACTCTGTTTAGTCTCAGCTGGTTTAGATTTCTTTGAAGGCGAAGTCGTAGTGTTCTCGGAAGAAGGTTTGTTTGTTGTCTTACTCCTAGTATTATAGGGATGTACTGTCTCGAAGTTAGCTTGAAAGATGCTATCCGAGAAGTGTCCAAAAATGTTTGGAGAAGATTCTTCTTCTTGAATTGTCTCTTGTTCAACTACCTTCTCAGGAATCTCAGGAGGCATCAAGTTATCCTGTGCTTCTAGAATTGTTTGAAGGGCATATTGCAGACTTTCTAGATTAAGGCCCTCGGTATTCGGATTAGGTCGGTTGGTGGGAAAAAGCTTCCTGAATGGGGGCTTGTAAGACCCTTTACTCGAGGAAGCTTCTTCGGCCGTATTTTTTAAATCTATAACTTGATTCGACAGTTTTTGAACGACTTTAGTTAAGTATTCTAAATCAGAGCTTTCAGGTTGTGTTTTATTTTGAGTAGGTCTAGGGAGGATTTCAATCTTCTTTTTGGAAGATGAACTAGTCTCTGTTTCGTTGCTAGCAGTGTATTTTAGACTAAGTATGTCTTTTTCAATCTGGGTGGCCTCCTCGAAGGCCTCTAACAATGTGGCTTTCTTAGATTGTTTAACCCAAATGGCTATACTTTGATGCAAGGCTTTAGTATAGTATGCTATGATAAGATTCTCGGCAGGCATGGAATCTATAGGGATTCGGTTCTTAAGTGTTAAGAATCTTTGATTAAAGTCTTTAAATTTTTATTTTGGGTTCATTCTTAAGTTAGAAAGCTCCATGACTAGGACTTCCGGAGGCTTACCGTCTCCGAATTTTTCTAGAAAGAATGATTCGAATTTCTCCCAAGACACAATGGTATGGGGTTGCTGGGCAAAGTACCATGTAGAGGCATTTCCCTCGAAAGTATAGGGGAACAACCTACAGACTACGTCTTCATGCTCAACATTGCAGAGTCTAATGGCTAACATAAACTTTTTAATGTGATCTTCAACGATCTGTTTTGAGTCAGGGTCAAACTTGGGAAGACACTTCTCTAGATGTTTGAGTAAGGGATGTTGATCTCCAGGTACAACTACCGCATTCTGGTTGAGCCAAGGTCTGGCCAGATTGTTCTGGTTGGCCATTGGTGTATTCGGTGTGGAAGGCCGCGAAGGGGAAATACCTTCGTCGGAAGAGTCCTCTCCCGAAGAAGAAGGAGATGATGGAGGTGGTGAGCGTGGTATCCTAGTTCCTTCTGCAAGAGGAGTGAGGATTGGATCTGTAGGATTCATAGTGAGGTTAGTTCCTCCGAGTTGTTCTCTGATATTAGATAAATATAAAGGTTGGTCCAATGGTCGATTTGGTTGCCTCAAACGGGCTAAGGCACTATGTGTTCTTATGAGAGATTGGCAGACAATCTCTTGTATGTCACCACCTGTAGGATTTGGGGTTGCTGGCTCAGTTGTGATCCGTGGATCATCGTTTGATGTGGTTGTTGTTTGAGGGGGAATGTTATCATTCAAATGACTTCTTGTCACTATAGGTGAGTGATTAGGTGGTGGAGGAGTCTTATGACCGCCTCGTGCCATTAATAAATTTCAGGCCCTCCTTCTAGTGCCATTTGTTGACGGGCGAAATTGAATGCTCGCCAACTGGAAGAGTGGATCCGGTCTGGGGTTTTCTAAATAACCCAAGACGTTTGGGATGACCCACCCTGACAGGTTTAGCGGCTCTGTTGGCCGATCTAATTCCTAGGAAAACAAATGAAAACTACACTACAAAACTAATCTAAATGAAAACAATAATTAAAACAAACTAAATAATAAACCTAAAATACATATATACAATCTATTACCTAAATTATACAACTATAATTCTATAAAATTAAATGTTCAATTACCAACAGAATCAGATCCAATTACAAATATACAATGTTTACAGATTATAGATTTAGATGAAAACCTGCAAAAGTCATTTGTAATCTGTCCTAAGACAGGGAAACTATTGTTTTTTG
This sequence comes from Picea engelmannii, assembly GCA_009831015.1. Lineage (NCBI taxonomy): Eukaryota > Viridiplantae > Streptophyta > Pinopsida > Pinales > Pinaceae > Picea > Picea engelmannii. The sequence goes on along the minus strand of ML780184.1, from coordinate 36,207 downwards.
ATTTTTACAATTTTATAAGAAAGAAATAAACTGAAAAACTATCTAAGCTAAGCAACTAAAATGATAATTCTAACTAAGAATCTAAACTATATATATATCTAACTAAACTACTTAAATAACACTAATAAATTAACTATTAAACAACATATGGCAAACTGACCTGAAGTAACGCTTCAGGTTTGTCCTGTGTATGATGGTCGATTCAACTATTTGGTGGGAGGAAACCCGCACCAAATTCTCCACGAGCTTCTCGTAAACGGAAAGCTGTTGTGCTCTTGAAACATAAATAACAGGACAAACAAGACATAAAAAATTACAGCAATCTTATAATTTACAAATCTTCGCAGCTAGATAAATCTGTGTGCAAAGACTTGCAAAAAGTGATTCATTTAACGAAAAAGGTAAACCTGAAATTCATTAAACTAAAGAAGACTAATTGCCGTATTTTTAAATAAGAGAGATCATACATGGACAACATATAAATCAAATCACATCAACATGCAATGAATCATGATAGCTAAAGTAGTCAATAATAAATTGCAAACTAATATGCAGAAAACTTGAAACAAAAGTTTGATATATTGAAAGCGAAAGTTGTTACAAGACATCAAATTTCGTCTCCGTCTGAATCATAAATCCATAGTCTGGTTCCCCCACAGTGATGATGATGGTTTTATTACAAAAAATACAAGTATTTAAAGACCTCCCACAGGGTAAAACATCCCTGTGGGAATTATCAAAACAGTTTACAAAAATCTGGGGATAATATCCCAAGTCTCTATTTCTGACTCAAGCTAACAACCTAAAACAAAACCATATCCAAAGTATCTCCTAAACTTCCATAGCATGCCCAATTGATCATTGTAATTCGTATGCACCTGAAAGAAGACAAAAATAGACAAGTTTAGAGGATATTTTATTGATAAAATTGTCAAAAATCTATTTTTTAAGACTAGCTACATAATCTTGCGATTCTATAGCTGGTCTAAATTGCACACAGAATCATTTCAAAACCAATTCAAATCTTAAAGAATTATATTCAAACTATTGAATAAGTATTTAATTGCTAATTGGAAACCAAACGAATCATTCAAATCAAAATTGTTATGCTAATTTGAGAGCAGACGAAATCGTGGTCAATCGAATGATAACAGAGATACATGTACTCTGTTCAACATTTGTTATCACCAATTCGGGGTAAACATAATCACATTAGATAATTTGACAGTAATGAAATCTTTTTCATGAACCAATTCCAATCGACACAAACTGTAACCGGTTAAACAAATCATGCATGCAATAGTTTATGTCGCTTCAGCCATCAACAAAATCATTGTCGAATCCAAACGAAATCAACATGATCGTTTTTCAAATTAATAGAACTATATCAAACATATACAAACGATCATGCTAATCGTGGCACGCAACAATCATTTGCAAATCAAATCAAACAGGAATGAATCGACACAGTTTGGGGTCAACACAATCGTTATGAATCAACACAGCTCCACGATTTTAGTGAATAGATCTTTTGCACAGGTTGAATGTAATCAAAATCCAAATGCGAATGTTGATTCAATACAAAACAGAGTCATTCCTGGTAAATCGAAGTCAACAGGGTTGTTTTGAGTCTATTAGGAACAAATGAAACAAATCGAAATCAAACCAAATCGACTATCCTAAATCAGACGAACAAAATTGATTCAAAAACAAACCAAACCGAATCAAAAACCAATCGATTGCTTATACTAAGCTGGGCACGACAAAATTGCATAACCAAATCATAGCTATATTTGAGTTTAGTAAAATGAATCTACTATACAGGATCCACAACATAACCGTTTTTGATGATCAGACTACAACAGAATCATTTCAAATGTATTAAAACGAACAGAGCCAATTTGAAAGAAAAACCGAATCCGTTATATTAATTCAAACAAACTTACAAAGAAAAATTCATATTGAAATTCATAGCTAGACAATCAGAAAACAACTCGGTCATGATAACTTGGAATTGACGAAGGCTGTTGCCGCTTCGATGTTCCTGAAGACAATCGAACCGATGGTTTTTATTTCTTGTTACTGGCTTGTAATCTGTGGTTCTCCTTCGCCAGCACTGTCACCTGTTCTTCTAATGCTTTGATCTTTGATTGCAACAGGGGAACGTCGATGTAATAACGCTCTAGCCAAGTGTTACATTGGATACATGATGGTTTCTCAGGCTTTGATAACACAGGCGAGGGTTTGTTTAAGCCACCAGGGGTTTCATTGTGCAACTTGATTCCCGGGTAGTTAGGGTTGTTTTTGAGGCATGGGGGTAAATTAGAGACATAGTCATAGGGTTTCTTAGAGCATAGGCCATGGGAATAGGGGTACTCTTCAGCTAGGAAATGCTCGATATCGGATTCCAAGTCCTCGCTTAGCACTATGGGATTTTGGTCGACGTTTGGCTTAGGTTTATTCCGGGCGAGTCTTGATATCAAATGAGCATTTTTCTTCCCCCTACTATTGACAACATTGTTACCTCTACCTTTCTTATTCACCGGCTTCTTGACAGCCTCAGTCTTGTATTTTGTACATGGGTTGTTTATGATGTTGGGTAGGTTGATGCCAGGGAAAACCGAGGGTTTGGCAGGGGGTAGAAGGATATGAAATGGCACGGGTGGCCCGACCATAGTCTCACTGACCACAACCTTGTCGATTTGAACAGACTCCGGATTAGCAAAGTCATTTCTAGATAGAAAGGCTTGCCAATTATCGCCATGAAGGCTCAAATGGTGGACGACGATGAGTTTAATCAAGATGTGATGGAAAAGGCTGCTGTCAGCCTTCTCACATTTGAATCTCTTAGACATCTTGTAAAGACTACGCAGGAAGTAATGCGGCATGTTCAAAGGATAGCCCATGAAATTCATCAATAACTAGAGGTGATACAGAAAAACCAAGCCATACCGACCTTCACAGGTCACAAATTGTTTCATAATCACCAAAAGACCGTGCCACCTGGGTTTGAGGGTAGAAATAGGCATACCTTTATCACAGGAGACAGCCTTACTTGATACGAATAGTAATGGCCATGACACCTCATCAACTTTGGAATTTTTAAACCACCTTTGGCCTGTAGCCGACAATCCTGTAGTAGAGCTTATGAATTCTTCATTCAACTCGAGCTGTATGTCACCGAATTTAGCCCCGCACCCGTCAAAGGTGAGGGCGAATTGTTGGGCAACCGAAAGGTTGAAACCCTCAAACCTATATATAAACACCAGCCAACCATGATTTTCTAAATCCTTACGGGCATTATCGAATAGTAACAGAGCTTGGTTACCATTTGGCTCTATGCGCACCACCGGTGCCATAGTTAGGAGCACACGGTGAGCGAGGTGAACGGGCCAGGGTTTGAACAGAGTATACGCAGGGGAAGAACGCTGACATGCTTACCCAAAAACTAGCAAAGGTGAACTGGGATAGGTGGAAAGCATTAATGACAGAATGTGTGAAGGTGGTGGAGTTATCTCATCCCATGCAAAATAGTCATATCCCATAGTACAACCACCGGCGCATATAACTATTCAAATATTACTGTTGCATATGTTAAAAACCATTACATTCAATCAGCCAATGAAATCTATGGTAAGTCGACCAAACATTTGCGCAAGCCATAGATTTAGCATAGTTTTAAAACCAAAGCAATAATTTGAAATCAACACCAAGGGTTCGGTCAAGTGTTGTATGAAACGATTACACCAAGGGTACAATTACAATCGTCAATGTGTTTTCATGAACCAATGTGTCAAGGGAATCAAAGGCTATAGAAATCAAACCATCAATAAATCAATGAATGAATTGCAACCCTTAACAAATCATCACAGCCTCATAAAAATGGAAATCATACTAACAATAGAAATGCCAAATGAGTAAAGAATCATGGAGTCTTGCCTATTGTATAACGATAATCAAATTGGAAATGCAATGGGCATATTGACAAGAGTGATCACAACAATCCTGTGACGATTTTAATGTGACTTCGAAAACCAAGTTTTCACACTTGCAGTCGTGAAAACGAGAACCAAGGTAAGTGTGCGAACACACGAAATAATAGCGTCGTTTTATTCAAGGATTGCGACGAAAATCAAGGTTTGCGAAACACTGGTGTAGGCAGCTTATAAGGACAGTATAAAAATGCGAATTGGCTGCCAACATGGGTGTAACAGTTCTGTTTTCCTTGAGCAGAAAAATGAAGGAGACAAGACCAATACTGTCCCAGAAAAGAAGACCATGTTGTGGCATCAAAGACTGGGGCATATTGGAGAAAAGGGCCTTCGAACACTACACGATAAAGGTATGGTTGAAGGTATATCTAATTGCACTCTGGATTTTGATTTATGTGAAAATTGCATATATGGTAAACATAATCGAGTAAGATTCCCATCTGGTGCTACAAGAGCAAAGGGGATCTTAGAGTTGATACACAGTGATGTGTTTGGACCTGTTCCTGTTCCATCCCTAGGTAAATCTGTGTATTATGTTTCATTCATAGATGATATTTCAAGGAACACATGGATTTATTTTCTTAGAAATAAATCTAAGGTATTTGATAAATTTAAAGAGTTTAAGGCTCTGGTAGAAAATTAGACAGAGAAGAAAATAAAGGTATTGAGAACAGATAATGGTGGAGAATTCTGCGGA
>ML780184.1:0-11713 GCA_009831015.1 Picea engelmannii | reverse complement strand
TTGAATGATCTCTTACTATCTTGTATGACCCTGCATGTTAATGTACTTGGTTATCTAGAGTAGTGTTCTTCATACCCCCTTCCAAATTACTGCATCTGATTATTGGTTTCTAAAAGCACTGGCTCATTCGAATGCATGATAAGCTGTTCTTCTCATTAGCCATCCTCAGTTATCCCATTGATCCACACACTTTCATTATTCATGATTTCTTAAGTTACCAAGCATCCTTAGCCTACAACCCTAAGGAGTTTCTTGGAGTGATAACAGATAGATCATTAGCCATCGATCTGTTAATTCCAAAGCCATATGTCATGAGGTCGAAGTGGGAAGAGATACTTGGGGAACATGATCTAGTTTATTCACAAAACAAGAAGTTTGGGCCTTTGTTGATTTCCCTAATGCAGTGATTGGCCTCCAAAATGTTATCTTAGGGTCTAGATGGGGGGTGGAGGGAGCCCCCTTCAGGTGAGGAACCCATTTTTTGCAACTAATATCCAACTTGCTAAGTCTAGGGTTTTTAGTTGCACATGCATAACAATTACTTGAATAATATTTTTAATAGTATATGGAACACTGAAATCTCATATCTTACCTCATAAGATATAAAAATATAGTTGTAAAATTATAATGCAATACATACAATAACACAAGATATTTGTAGGACAACAATGATTTAATAAAATGAGTGACTTAGTTTATGGAGAAGTTCAATCTTTTTGGTAGGTTTATTTATTTATAGTGAGGAAAAGTTTCACCTTGATTTACTCATTTTTACAAAATTTTGACTACTCTACTTGTTTTAAATTTGGCCAAAACCTTTAGAAGGAAGGTTTTATGGTCAAAATTCTCATCAAATAGGTGATATTATAACTTGCAATAAAATTCCTACAATTTAAGAAAAAATCTTAAGAAAAAAAATTAAATTTATTTACAAAATAACTTACTCTTCAAAATTATATATATATATATATATAAATGTTGAGATATTAAAAAAATAATAATATGAAAAATTATTAAAAAAAACATTAAACTTTATATTATTCATTAATTCTTTTATCCCATACAAAATGAACCTACAAATTCAAAATAAATCAATAATTAATATATATGTCATTCAAATTGATTATTAAGAGATATATCATTTACATAAAGTATTCAAAATACTTAGAATTTATTCCATGATCAATAATAAATAATGAATATCAACGCATCCATGATAATAATAAAAAAATTTGCATCATATTTTTTTTGTAATTCATTATAAGTTTGTATATTACATCCTCAAAAACATCATACAAAAATATAGTCATTGGTTTGCCAAAATGGAAACCAGACCAACTGTATTCAGTCATTGTTTTTTCAAGTTTATCCAAAATCAAGAATCTTTTGAGTCAGCTACAACTTTGATAATTATACTACTGTTATATAAACTAGACATATTTCAGCCTTCCATATTGAAAAAACCTGCATATAAAATTCTTGAGAGCACTTATACACCTACACTCTAAGTCTCTGTTGACTAAATTGTTCTTCATTTTAAACTTAAAAACTTAGGACCATTCCGCTCCTCCAGCGTGTCCTTTACTTTAGTCCTTGGGAGATGTCACCCGAACCTTTCAGATCTGAGCTTGTGAACCATGGCCATACAAAGGTGTAATGTCCATGTGGCGGACATACCGTAGGTACATGTTGAATTGTGCGGCTATTCACTCTTTCTTGCTCTGCTGGATTTATTTGATATCTACCAACAGTTTCACTATGGTCTCCAACCCACTGACTCGACGTTGGATATCTTCCACCAAGGTATTTAGATTATGTTGGTCCTCCATACAATTTTCCTTGTTGTCTTCCTTCACCTTTCCTATCAACATATTTGTATGCCACACCATCTCGAGAGTTTTATGATAGAGAGTATATCGAGTGCGAGTTGTCCCCGTATCTATAATCCAGTCCACCTCCTAAGAAACTTTGTTTTTTTCTTTTCTCTCTTATTCAACCTTAAGCTCCTCTTCCCATTTTTCCACTACTTATTTTCCTTTCTGTGGTACTATGGATTGATACATCCGAGCAACATCCCTTTCTGTGTTCCCATTCCTTGTCTTTTATTAGGAACTCTCTAGTTGGGAGTCCCCAAGCGGGCTTCCTTTCCTGGTGGTATATTTCATACGCACCATCTTGCTATCCTCTCCTCTCTCTAAACCTTTGGCACATGCTTGACTCAAAACACTAATCTTCCACCTGCTCCAATCCTCTGTGTTACCTTTAAACTCATCAAAGGATCTCTGTGAGGTGTGGATAACTAGAACGAAAACCTGTATATAAAAAAGTCTTTCATGATTGTCTATATCTCTTAATGATCCTCCCTTTATACGATCTATACGGGCGAAATAAATATTAGGCGTGGCTCCTTGTGCCATTAACCTTCCTTTGGTACTTCGCCTATCACTTCCCCTGTTATGAGAAAAGTGTCTAGCCCTTTTAGGTACGACCTGATCCTTTGATGAAGTGCTCTGCTTAAAGTCATCCCCCAAATTTTCTCGCCTCTTCTGCTTATGATTGCCTTTGCACTTACTGTGACTGCCTCCAAATCTACCCTTTTTAACAATCCTTCTATCTTGTACATCTACCTTCCTTTATATCCCCATCATGTCAAGTCATCACATGAGGTATGAATTCCATGTGGGTTGTATCCCCTATCCCATATGGGTCCCACTCTGAATTTGCATGGAACTCATTTCCATCTATGTGGTTGTCTTCTCGGTTATTGCCACGATGGTATTGTGTTGCAAGGTGTTCACAATATGTTATGAGTTGTCCAACTGGAACCTGTGTCCAAGCTTCGTCCATCATCTTTCCTTCTTGGTTCACTCCCTCGTTGGCTAACCTATCTGCCAATGCATTTGCAGACCTTCTCACAATATGACCTCCACCAGATCCAAGTTGACAGTCATTCAAATGGCATTCATCCTCATCGTGGGTTAAACAATGTCGTAGGACAAGATCAATACCATGGCGATACAAACTGTCGTCGATGATAAGGTAGTGTTTAGAATGGTGGCGAATACGATGACGTTCTTCAAGGGAAACATTGAGCTGGAAACGTTGGGTTTGAAGATAGAGAAGAATATCTCCATACCAAGGTTCATATGTGCTAATGAGTAACAAAGATTCATCAAGAAGAGAATCATTGGGCTCAGTATCTTCATAAGCATGGGGAAGATCGCAAATGAGTTCCGCAAAAACCAACAATTTTTTAGCTTTTGATTTGGCAAACTAGAGATTGAATTCTTGAAGAATAACAATCCATTTGAAATATTTTCCCCCAAGGACTTGACGTGTCAGGATATGGTACATGGGGTTCGATTCTGCAATGACCGTGGTAGTGCGTAACAAGATGTAATGGAGAAACTTTTGGACGAAAATGACAGCTGCCAGAGACAACTTTTCAACGTGTGAATATCGAAGTTCAGGACCAGATAGACTCTTTCTCAGATAGTAGATCACATGTTCATCACTGTTAGGGTCCTCTTGAACTAACACCATATAAATAGTGGAAGTAGAGGTTGTCAAATAAAGGATATAGTCTCATGCATAATTCAGAGGATGCAAGAGAGGTGTGTGGGTCAATGCGTTCTTAAGAGCATAAAAATATCGTTGAGCAGTGTCATCCCAGATGAAAGGAGTGTCTTTCTGCAACAATCACGTAAATCCTTTAGTAAGCTCAGCGTAATTACATATAAAACAACGAAGAAAGTTTGCTTTCCCTTGCAAACTTTGTAGTTGGTTCAAATTGTTGGGAGGGGGTAAAGCAAGAATAACTTTAATTTTTAAGGGATCCACCCTAAACGCATATTTGGAGATGACAAAACTGAGGAGTCGACCTGATTCGACAACAAAAATGCATTTGTGAGGGTTCAAACGGATACAGTAAAATTGACATTGAATAAAAATGGCCCGTAAATGACCAATATGATCTTGTTGATTAGATGAATGAGTGGGTAAATCATCGAGGTAGGGTTCCGCAATGTGTTTGATATCGTGGAAAGCATACGACATAGCCCACTGGAATGCAACACCAATGTTTTTGTGACCAAAAGGTATTTTTTGATAAGCGAATGTCCCCCAAGGGAAGATGAAGTTTGTCTTATGTTGATCAACTGGTAGAATATCAATCTAGTTATACCCTGAGAATCCATCCATGAAAGAAAAAATAATGCTGCCAGTGCAATTATTGATGATTTGGTCGATAAAGGGTGTAGGGTAGTTGTATTTTGGACAAGCATTGTTGATATCCCTATAATCGACACAGACATGAATGGTTCCTTGTTTTTAGCCACTGAAACGATGTTAGAAACCCATTCCTTCAAGGGGATAGGATAGATAAAGCCAAATTTCAACAGTTTTTTAACTTCTGCCTTTATGGCCGTGGTTTTCTTAGGATGAACCGAGAAAAGTTTTTGTCGTACAGGTTTAATGCCTGGGTAATTTTTGATATCATTGTACAGGTTTAATGTCTGGGTAAGTTTTGATCTCATTCACAACGATCGACAGATCGATATCTGGCATTTCTTCATAACTCCAAGAAAAGACATTGCAGAATTATTTAAATAAATCGGTGTAAGCTTCCACTTCCTCGGGTGAACAATTAGCACCGAGATGAACATTTTCCACGATACCTTTCTTGATATAAATATCGATAGTAATGGTAGAATATATGTTTCCCAAATTCCCCTCCTAAGTAGTATCTTGGGTAAGTATAGGATATTGGGGAGAATAAACAACATTGGGGGGGGAGATAGAGTGTATATCTTCCTCAATTTCATCTAGACTAGGGAGAAAAGATGATCGATGATGGTTTTCATCCCAAGGTACCTCGTCGATACTAAGAATTTCCATAACGGATTTGTCCAATGGAAAAATCCGTAGGATGTATTCGAAAGCAGAGGATGAGTAATCCAACCAATATGGCCATGAATAAGTGTTGCATTCCAACAGATGTTGGTCTTCCAAAGAAGGAGAGGCGGATTGGATAGCATCATATGAAGCCTCAACAGGACTAACTGGCATAACGTCATCTAGTGCATCAAATTCCAAAGGACTAGTCACAACCCAGGGATCAGATGATTCAAAAGATTGATATGCCATAGTCGAGATCATATTGATCGTGGAAATGTGTTGTGTGGTGGGAGGAAGTGGTGCAGGGAAAGTACCCATAAGGAAACAATATTTTAAAATACCTACACCAACACTTTCATAAGTGATCTTACTATCTCCCAACAAAGGAATATTGTTGGTGGCAGGAGTGCGAGCGTCGGGGGTGCAGTAATCTAATTGGTCGATAGTGACAATTTTACCTTGATAGGGGAATTGTACACATCGAAACATCGATGAAGCGACAACAATCATGGAATAGAACCAACTTCTTCCTAACAACAAATTGTAATCAAGGGGAGCATATACTACCTCTACATCAACAAAGGCAATCTTTCCTCCCAACTGAATAGCTAAGGACTGCAAAAGTCCATGAGGACGAAAACCTCGCCCATCAAATGCTCGTAACATTGTAGGGGATTGGTTAATTTTAGGTTATTTTAATCATTTCCAACAGGCTAATGACATGACACAATTGGAGGCTCCCTCATCCAGTATGGTGCGGTGGATGTGTTGGTTATGAAGAACCACGTCAATTTGAAGAACAAGCTGGTGAGAAAGTCGTGACTTGAAGTTATCAAGGTTAAACGTGATATTATTTAATGAATCTGGATCAATGGTGTCGATGGAGGCCAAGATCATTCTATGTTGAATTGGGAAATGTTGTAGAAGTTCAAGAGAAGACATAGAACACTATGCTTGAGCCAAATCTTCAACTATGTTGTAGTTTTTGGTGGACGTGAACTAGGATTAAAAGTTGATTTGCGAATAGTGCTCTTGGGAGGGCATAAAAGAGAGTCAAAAGTAGGCTTCTCAATTTGAAGTGACCTAGGTGGAGGACTAACAGTGATGGGATATGGATCCAGTGGGGTACCATTAGTGACCTTCTCTTTATCAGGTTTAGTCTGTGTGTCATACACTCTGGTGCAAGTGGTTAAATCGATCCCATTGAACATATAAATATGAACACTCGACAAGGCTTCTTCACTAGGAGGATTTCCCCCTGCTAGAGGGGCAAGGGCTTGAGAAACCTAAAAGTGCCTTGGTTACAGTTGAGGATCCCATTCCTCATACTATCCCTGTGTCAGAAGCTCCTCTCGAACCACTCCTTGTTCAATTGGACTTGTTCAGTAATGTAATAGAAGAGGAAGTTCGCGTCTTCCTTTGAGGCCATACACTGAAACATAGATGGAAGACACCCAATGTGATTATGATGAATACACAACTCTTTTTCGATTTGTTGGCATGGTAAATCCACAAAAAACACCTATTTGTTCTATATGTAGAACTCCATCGGGACGTGATCTTTACGAACATTTCAACTTTATTTGACAACCTCTTGATCCTCACGACCCTCTTGCCTCTACTGCTGCTAAGGCAGGACTGTCTGGTCAGACTATTGATCATCCCATCGAACAAGTAGTCAATCCTAGTGCTACGTCAACACAAATCCAACATAATGTTGGAGTCGTAACACCTAATCAAACACAAGGTACTTTGATTGTTACTCCCACCACTACACCTTTTCACACTAAGGTGCTCCTTATGTTCCAAATAATCCTATTGGAACACCAATACATTAGAGAATGAAGACCCCTTCCATACACACACACAATCAACTGTGGAAAAAATCCCGACTGGGGGGCAACCATCATCTAGTGGGCCTATCCCTTCTGGGGGACAACCACCCTTGCACATACCTTTCGTGGGACAACCATGTTTTATTGGTCAAACCACAGTTGTCACCGAACCTATGGCAGGGGGGAAAGCCCCTTTTCCTGGAAGCCCTTCACAATCCTGGAGAGCACCCCAAGGTGGTACATTTAATCAACCTTACCAAGGAGGAGTACCAAATCCGATTCCTTCCAGATTATATTTTGGACAACCTTATCCGCGTGTCCCAAATCCCACCTGGGGTCCTCAAGGGCAACAATCTTATCCTCCCCAAGGTTCTAATGTTTACCCTCCACAGGGAAAAACTATTTACCCTCCTCAAGGGCAGACTATTTATCCCCCACAACCTAATCAACTAACTTATACTTCTCAAAATCAATTGGGTTTCCCTCCACTCATGAACGTTCCTAAAAAACCATCGAATTCTTCCTATACTGGTCAACAACAACCATATATGGGAGGGCCTACTGGATACAATTATCCACCTCAACCAGTTTATGGCCCCACTGGTGTCCATATGCCACATCAATCTCACCCTCAGGTTAACTGACAACTACCATTCCTTGCCACGCTGGATCTACCATATTTGTCTTGGTTGACAAATGATCCAATATTACATTTTCTTTTTTGGCCAATAATTCATGCTAAATTACCTTCTAACATCCCTAAATTTGATGGTAAACCTGGGGAAGACCTGAAAAACCATGTTATGACATTCCATCTATGGTGTTCATCAAACTCATTGATAGATGATTCTATACATTTTTTTGTCTTTTCCAGCGCACACTCACAGGCTCCACAGCGAAATGGTATATTGATCTTCAACGTGGTACCTTTCAAGACTTCAACTCCCTAGCTATGGATTTTCTCATGCATTTTCAATTACTCGTCCGTTCCGAGATGAGTACTGAACTCTTAACCTCACTTCGTTAAACGAACTCCGTACATATCTCTGTTGTAGGAAAATCTCCCTGCGGACAGGTAGATTGCCTCAAAGAGCTAGACCCTAAACTCTAAGACAGAAAGTGCTTAACGTGGACACTGACTTCCTTTCAAATATATACAAACTAATGCATGAGGAGGAAGGAGAACATAAGTACCTCTTTATCGACGTTTGTCCCTGCACGCTCCGAGTTGAGCTCCAATCTTCCGCTCCTCGATGAGCCCTGTAGACAAAAAAAGTACGACCACTTCCTACTCTATTGATATTAGCTTGAAAACAGATCTATCTATCAACGATAAGTTCATGTAAAATCAAACAAAAACTAGAAAGAAACAGGCCAAGCGTGTCATATTAATGAGAATAACAACAACAATACTTACAATCGTATATGCAAATGTGACAGATTCGTCAAGTCCCCTTCGTCTAACCCTTGCTCGAAAGATCCACGACTTGGATGATAACAACTTCACTGATCACTCTCCTTCAGTTGACTGTGTGTTTCCTATGAGATCATAGGTTTCATGCTAGCAATTCTTCCCCGTTCTCACCATCATGGAGCCTACTTATATAGGTTAAGAGAGGCTTAACCTCTTGAGGTATCTTTAGGGTAGGTTGAGGAATTCCCTCCTTAGATCAAGGATCTTCTGATTGAACCAAGAATTCGAATGCAACTGCCTTCCAAACTTGAAAGATCCTGCCCTTATTCTCCTCAACAGGCCAACCACTGCCCAGATTAGATAGCGCTCCCTCAAAAGGGGCATCAGGGCGCTATAGCACTCCCTAGGAAGCTTGAGGGGAGCGCCAGCGCTCCAAGGATGGATAGCACTCCTTCATAGGGGCAGTTTTTCTTTATAACGCTCCCTAAGCCCTTATAGGGGAGCGCCAATGCTCCTAAGGCTGATACAGAGGAGCGCTCACCTTCAAAACCCTTGTTTAAGAGCTCCTTTCAGGTGGTAAGAGTTCCTTGACTTTAGTTAACCATTCTTCTTCCTCCAAATCAAGTGTCTGAGTTATTCTAGATGTCTCCTTGGTGTCGTCATCATGGAAGTATGCTTTGTTTGATGTTTGTGACACTTGTGAATGACATGCGACACTTGCAACAGTTGAGAGGAACATGCGACACTTACGACACTTATCGAAGTGAGCAATATTGAGGTGTAACAATATTTGATCAGATTCATGAGTGGAGACGACAGCGAAGGGGTATTAAAGTGACCATTCTTGACCAGTTATTGGATGAATGGTTTACTAAATCTCTTTTACCCCCAATTTATTTTGACGTCACCATGGGTGGTGTCTTCACTGAGGAAGAATCCATTACTCGGATCAGTATTTAGATTTTGTTTACTCCCAATCTAGTACATTGTATGAGTTGATACCAAATTCTCCTCGTACTTCTACCTATCCATCCAAACCATCTTCCACGTCACATGTGGATGGAGTCATCGGTACCTTCAAAACCTAATGTTCATCACAGTCAACCAAATCAACTAATCACTTTGTTTCTTCACCCGTTACTAGTTCGACTTCACTCTCCTCTACCTCCCCCCTGACTCAAATCTCTGAGGTGAATGCAGTCCAATATGCCTTTTCGCAACAATTTGGGGGAAAGAAGAAAATGAAAACTAAACCCAAAAAGAATAATAATAATAATGAAAATCCAAAAACACAAACTCCACCACCTTCTACTTAAAATCAACCACAACAAAAACCAAAATTCTTGTCACATTTCTGGTGATGATCATTACACCCGAGACTATCCTCATCCCAACAAAGTTGCAAAAATTTTCAAAGGGAATTCCCAACCTGTTGTGTTAACACAACCTTTTCCCTAGAAGAGTCCCCAATTTTTGTTGTAGGAAAATTCCCCTGCAGACAAGTGAATGTCCTCTTGGATCCTAGACCCCTGTGACCAAGACAAAAAAATGCTAACATTGGACACTGACATTCCTTTAAATGTAGCTAAAATAGTCAAAGGAAAAATATGAAGAAACTATGATGTATATTTTTCTGAATCATGTCCTTTCTCGGTGATCCAAGTGGATATCGATGGCCACCCACCTTTTCCAACTGGCTCAAAACAATTTTCTGGCAATTTTGACAATTTACTATATTTAGCAGTTTTAACTTTCGGGGCCATTTGAGGGCCTAAATGGAGTTTTTTCAGGATTGAGATTCTCAATGATATAAAAATAAATCATTGAGCCCCCAAAATGAATCTCCTCAATGATACCTTTCCAATAGGCTATCATACACCTAAAACGGAGATCGTATGCAAAAGTTATGACCCCGAGAAGTTAATGTACTAACTTACCCAAACAGGGCCCACATGACTTTTGGCGCTTCATCTCCTAGGGTTAGGTTTTTGGCTGTCTAGGGTTTTTGGCATTCCTGTTTATTGTAAAAATGCCTTTAAAGCCTCATTGTAATAATCTTCTTGTGAATGCGAGTAGTCGTCACATCTCTTCTTAGAGATACGCTGCCACCATTCTAGCGAGTCTTTCACTATGAATTTTTGCAGTCTCTGTACATTTCTTTCATTAATAGAAATCATGTATTACTATATATCTGTGTTTATGGTTACATCTCTGATACATTTTTGTTATATTATTGGATATCTGCGATAACTCTGCGCATTTATTTATTATATCTCCTCTCTCATTTCGTGCCGAAAATAATCCAGATCAGTGGTGTCAGAGGAGGCTGCTCTTGATTTTTTTTTTCAGTGCATGTCCCCGATGAGGTCTAAGTATAGAAATTTGTGTCTTCATCTTGTCTCTCTTGAAGACAATCTCTCTCACAGGCCTAAGAAACCCTCTGTTGGAGCCGCCCCTGTTCTTTCGCCTCACACAATTTTGAATATTCTGATGCTTAAGATAAAAAGTTGTTCTCTTTCCCTTTTCCTTCCAAAATCATAAAACTCTGAAAAAACTTTTGTTTCCCGAATAATAATGCTTTGTCACTTACAAAGGGCCCGTTTTTCGCAAGTATGTTCGTCCTTAGGATTTTTCAAGTTTCGTGATCTCGCAAATCGGACACCTTATTTCTTGAATTCACAAGTCCCGAGTCACGAGAATGAGAACTCGGTTTTAATTTTCGTCCAAGGCAACAATAGTATAAGACCTTTAACCTTTGATTGTGACATCTTCGTGGTTTCGCGCCTCAGCATTTCTCGACCCTAATTTTTTGTTTTATCGACCCCGAGAGCCGAGAACGCGATATTTTTTAAATAACCCTAGTCAAAGACCGAGAGTAAGCAACTAACCACGGTTAAGCTTGGTTCCCGGCACATCGCCTCTCGATATTTCCCTTCATAAAGTTAAAATGTCCAAAACTCCGAGTCACGAAGTCGCGGCATAATTATATTGGACCTTAATTATTGCTACATCGCAATATCGCGACTCGGCATTTTGTTCTCCTAAAAACTTGTCTTCGAATTCCCGATTCACGATCCGGCAATTGAGTTAATCATATCGATTAAGGATCCGCTACATCATGATTATTGTTAATTAATGCCAAGATCGGAATTCGCAATCTCGCGAGTTCTAAAATCAAAACAATAAAGGGAAATTCACGAGATGACGAAAAACGAGGAAAGCTATAAGTCGTTAAGATTGCAAAATTTAAAAATCAAATGGACTACGTCCCGCGCTTCAAGGTTGACACATCCCACGAGGTATTTGTTCATTTACTCTCCATAACCTGAGCGCCTGTCAAGCCGCCCAATATTCATGACATTAATAAGAAATTAGGGTAAATCCATGATGAAAGTAAGATCGGATTTTTTCAATTAATCTGATTTTATTCACGATTTGACGCACTGATGACAAAGTACATGATTTTCGAAATGTATACGAGGCTATGTTTTATTTATTAAAAAGAAAACATTTTTTATTGAGCGTATAGAGCAAGATTTCTTCGAGTGAACTAGCCTCTGTATGTATA
>ML780183.1:577133-601051 GCA_009831015.1 Picea engelmannii | reverse complement strand
GGGTATGAGGTCAAAGGGAAGGAGAATTTGGTATGCAGGTTGAAGAAGAGCTTGTATGGCCTAAAGCAAGCTCCAAGGTAGTGGTATTTGAAGTTTGACAGGTTTATGACAGAACAGGGTTATAGTAGATGTCATTCTTATCATTGTGTTTATTTTAAAAAGATAGAAAATGGAAGCTTTATTATCTTGCTATTGTATGTAGATGACATGCTTGTTGAAGGGTCTAATATGAAGGATATAAATGTGCTCAAGAATAAATTATCCAATTCATTTGCAATGCAGGATTTGGGTGCTGCAAAGAAAATCCTGGGTATGAGAATAACAAGAGATAGGAGAAATCGCAAACTGACATTGTCTCAGGGTGAGTACACAAAGAAGGTGTTGGGGAGGTTTAGAATGCAGAATGCAAAACTAGTTAGTACACCTTTGGCCAGCCATTTCAAATTAACTAAGGAAATGTGTCCCAAGACACAGGAGGAGATAGAATACATGTCCAGGGTCCCATATTCATTATTAGTTGGCAGCTTGATGTATGCAATGGTTTGCACAAGACCAGATATTTCACATGTAGTGGGAGTTGTGAGCAGGTATATGAACAATCCAGGTAAAGAACATTGGGAGGCATTAAAGTGGATTCTCAGGTATTTGAGAGGTACTACTAGACATGCATTATGTTTTGGAGGTTCAGACACTTTTCTACAGGGATATGTTGATTTGTATATGGCAGGTGATAAAGACAGTAGGAGGAGCACCACAAGGTATGTTTTTACTATAGGTGGAACAACAGTAAGTTGGATTTCAAAATTGCAAATGGTTGTTGCACTTTCAACAACAGAGGCAGAGTATGTTTCCGCTATAGAGGCTAGTAAAGAGATGATTTGGTTACAAAGGTTTATGGAGGAATTGGGAAAGAAGCAGGAGAACAACAAGTTGTACTGTAACAATTAGAGTGTCATTCACCTTGCAAAGAACTCAACCTTCCATTCAAATACTAAGCATATACAGTTGAGGTACCACTTCATACGATCCACCTTGGAAGATGGACAATTGATGCTGGAAAAGATACACACTAGCCAGAATCCTGCAGACATGTTAACAAAGGGAGTAACCAAGGAGAAACTGAGTTCTTGCTCAGTTTCAGTTGGTCTTCAAGAATGAATATGAAGATGAGAAATTTTCCAGGTCCAAGAAGGTTCAGAGTCCAGCATATACAGTGGCAATGGAGTTGTTGAGATCAGTCTCCAAGTGGAAGATTGTTGGTTGTGGAGCCTGATTATCTTCCTGATTTAGAGGTCCTTGCTTTTAGTCGTGTTTATACCCCATGAAGTATTTACACCCCAGAGGGGGGGTACCCCCTTTGCGAGGTCTGGGGGACCTATCCCCCCGGCTGAGGGGTCTGGGGGAAGCAGGCCCCCGAAGAAAAAATTGCCTTGTAAAAGTATATTGTAATTTCATTGTAAATCTGGACCATTCATTATAAGGTCACAGATCTAACGATAGAGATTATGTTAGGGTTTTTTTCCCTAGAAGGAAACCCTCTTTTATGAGGGAAATGTATTGCGGCTATGGATGATGGTGAATATTGTATTCTGAGAGAGGAGACTGTGAGAGAAAGAAGAGGAAGCTACAACGGGTTTTGTTGTAGGTTGTATTCCTTCATTTGCTGGATAATAATAAAGAAATGACCTGGAAATTTCTCTGGTGGACGTAGCCCACACTGGGTGAACCATGTAAATCTGTGTCTTTCTTGTATTGTGTATCTTCTGTGTTTTGTTTCTGCATTTGTTTTATTTTATTGCTCCATAGTCCTGTTTTTCTAACAAATTTTCCAAGGGAATATATCTCCCCCCCAAAGTGTAGCTTCCAAGGCCAAATTTCTCCTCTCAGAAGTTATGAACTCAAAACCTACAAACATAGAAGACCCAACAAATTGGAACTCCCTGGAAAAAGAGTGGATGGAAAGTTTTAATCTACAGTCTAGTAAGCCTCCAACCTCAGCACATAGATCATTCTTTGAAAAAAACTTTTCGGGATTTTACTTTCGTCGTCCGATGCTATATCGACTTAAGTACATTTTTACCTTTTCATGAATGTCTTAAATCAACCTCCACATGTCTCCATTGTTGGTGACTATCAAAATCAACTTGTAAACATTTTACTTGATGGTGGATATAAAAATCAGTTCCCTCTCAGTTGTTAGTCACTAAAGGTTCAACTTTGGTCTTTGATTTTTGACTTCTTCTACTTATCCGACTTCGACCTTCAAATTCTTCTACCTCTTCGATTTATACCTTCGATTTCTTTGACTTCCACCTTCGACTTTTTCAACTTCTTAAACTTCAACTTCTTGTTGAGATGTTTATACTAGACTTCTTTATATCTACTGCATTTTATTGAAACACTCGACTTTGATCCTTTCTCCTTTCATTTAGATAGTTGACTTGATCCATTTAATTGTTTCGACTCGACTTAAGGTTTGACTGGTCGAGACAATTGTTTTCAATTCAACTTAAGGCTTGACTCGTAGAGACTTTTATACCAGACTTCTTAACTCTGTAAATATATTGATACCCATAGTAATCATATTTGACATCAATTCCAACACTATAACACCATGTCCAACATTCTTATTTGTGACTTCCATGCATCCATATTGGATTCTCCATTTACCCTTTTTATCTAGAAAATTTCTTCACAGTTTCATTTTGTGCATGGATGTTAATGACACAATCCACCATAAACCATATTTCCATTAGAGTGATTTCATCAACCTCATACAATATAGGATGAGTGCATCAACTTCATACAATATAGGATGAGTGCATCAAACTCATACAATAAATTATTCAATATTATCTTTCTAGTGATATTCAAGTCACCTTCATAACATAATGTCCAATATTGACAATGTTTGACATTCAAGTCACCATCATAACATTATGTCCAATATTGACAATGCTTGACATTCAAGTCACGTTCATAAAAATATGTCAAGTATTGAAAATGCTTCTCAAACCAATCAATCAATGATACTTCACCTATCTACCAAGGTTGACACCAATTACAACCAAATTATCAACACTATCCACATGATCTCGGGGCATATTTATCCAATGTTGACCCATTCATGCAAAAACTGCATTCACTTATTAAGTAAAACCCTAGTTTTGGAAATTGATGAATAAAATAAGCTCCAAGCCATGGAATCATGAGAGAGGGGGTCCCCTAGATATAACATGATGCCACAAGTACAACTAAATATAAGTTTCATCCATTTGAGTTATGGTTATCATTTTGTGGCAATTTACAACTCACTTCATGAAGTCATTCAAGGACACATGGTGAATTTGTGTTGATGGCATAAGAACCAAATTGAGAAGTAGAATTTATTTTCATAAGCTCCCACAAGCATGTTTGGGAAAGGTTGAAATGAAAACAATATCCACACATTTCCAAGGAATGTTTTCCAATTTTTACTCTTTAATGGAAAAATTGTATTGTCTCTTATTGAGCAAAACCCTAGTTCCATAAATAGTTAAATAAAACAAGATTTGATCCATCAAATCATGGGAGAGGGGTTCCCCTAGGTCTAATCTAATGTCATGAGTTCAACATAATTGATTCATTAGGAGCTTTTCTGGACTCCACCATGATCTAAAAACTGAATTGGAAGTAAAAATGCATCATTGAAGAAAAAATATGAGTGATATGTTTTTCCATTGGAATATTTGTGAGACCCCACAACAAGCTAAAACTACATTGAAGGTACAAATGTTCCACTGAAAGAGATACAACAATGAAACAAGAATGTGTTTGATGTGTTCTACCTTTGGGAGTTTTGTTAGACCCGACGAAAAGAAAAAAAAAATGCATTTAAAGGAAAACTATAGTAGTAAAGGAGCTAGAATAGCACACAAAGTACCCATGAGATGTTTTTACCCTTTGGAATGGTTTGTGTAGCATTTTCCTTCTTCGATAAGATCGGATACCAAGACTTTTACCATAGATCTTATGCCATCGATGCTTAGGCTTAAACATACCCTCCCACTCTTAGCACATCCCTTTGTTGCTCTACATGATTATTTAAAAGTTCCTTTTTATTTGTTGATTATGTTTTACAAAGTGTTAATGCAAGAGTGTTATATGGATTTGACACAAAAAAATTAGGAGATAATTAAGAAATATTACATTTCCTATGTCCATTTGCATATAGATCCATGATCCATTCATTACAATGCATAATTATATATTAATCAGTAATTATTACATTTTATTTAAAGTTGATAAAAGATTTAATTAAAATATAACTTTTATTAATACAGGAGACCAAAAACTCTAACAACCAACCATTATAAAGAGACCATAAATCAAATATGAATTTGAAATCACATTCCTACTACTCATTTACCCCCAAATCAACTAATTATATGTCTCATGTTCCACGCTTTCGATTATATAAGGACCATAAATCAAATCTGAATTTGAAATCACATTCCTCCTACTATTTACCCCGAAAATCAACTAATTATATGTCTCATGTTCCACGCTTTCGTGAGATTTTATTAAACCAACACAAATGGATGATAAATTTTTAACTAACTAATTGAGTAATTGTTTTCACCGCTAGTGAATGGAAGTGCTAGATTTCATTGTGCAATTTAGGGGGAAAAGAATCTCATGTTTCTCTCAATCAACAATTTTGTGCCCTTGACCATGTGCTTTTGTTGTTAACGGTTACTATTTTTTTCATTATTTTGGTTCATTTAACTAGTAATCAAGACTTCCCATATAGTTTTTTATCATTGAGATCATAATTTATCATTTTATTATATTATCTTATGTTTACAAAGGAATTTATCATTGAGATCATAATTTATCATTTTATTATATTATCTTATGTGCAATGCAACTTATGCAAGAATGAGAAACAAGAAGGAAATTTTTATTGAGGAAAATAAGGAGGGATGCAAAGTGTATTGTTAAACTTAAATAAGAGCCATTTTTCGAGGGTTTTTAATGTGCAAAGAATAAATAATTGAAGGGGAAACCCTATTCTCAACCAAGCAACAAATCCAAGCAACAAATCCAAGATAACACAATTTCTAGATAAATGCAAGGGTTGTTCAAGAATTAAAATATTAAAGTGTTGGAAGTATGCCAACAAGAATGAGGAAGTAGACATCCACGTGATAGGAGTGCATGCCATTGAAGGGAGAATTGCACCGATTTCTTGTGATAATAATAAAGTTATAATGAAATGAAAATATTATGGATTTATCTTCACAATTGGTTTAAATAACAAAGTGAAAATGAGATGAAATTTGAGTGAGTTGGAGTTAAGAATTTCAAGGCTCACATAGGGTATCTAAAGAGTAAGAGATATGGCAAAGCCAAGATACGTGAACTAAACTTATAAATAGAGGATCTAATTGCCATAAAATAAATTTATCCTTCAAGCACATGGTTCTCCTTTTGACATTTTAATCTTTTGTAAGATAATAAAGAGACTCTTTTTTGCTAGTGTATTTATAGTGGTCTTCCGCTAGTGGGAACGAGTATTGTAATTTGTGGACTAATCTCTTTCTATGGTCTTGTGAATTTAATTTCTCACACAGAGTTGGCTTTTCAGGATTTGTTCATTTATAGATAAATCATACATAGTTTTAGTAGAATGAAAAGTTAAATGTTTTCATAATCTTTGTGGGTAGACAAACAATATCATTTATATCAACATTGTTTCCCTAGCACTTCCCCTTAATGGAGAAATGAATTCTCTACAACTCCGAAATGATTTCTACATATTTTAGTTCTTCTATTAATATGGTTTTAGATGTCAATCCTTGATGAAATTTTCTTGTCACATCAAGTGTGTATAGTTCTCCAATTCTAATTCGTGTTGCCATAATCTTGTAATGATCCCATATATCTCTTACAAAAAAATGCATCTTCACAAATTCAACTTCCGTATATATGTCTACTTCCGTCCCATGTTAGTTTAGTTAGCAACTAGTTTTATGATAAAGCATTGTTCTTAGTAATAGGATTGTTTCACTTCAAGAAATAATTGGGAGTAATAAGATTGTTTCAGGTTAAGGAGTTGGGAGGTCCCAATTTTAGCTCATTTCTAATAATGATGATGTGATATTCTCCTTATTATGACTTAATTACATTACCTTTGTTTTTCTCTCCTTTAATAAAATTATACTTTTCTCTTATAATAGCTTCCCTCCCCTCTTTTGGTATAATGGTATTCCTTGGCAATGACCTTGGCACTCTCAACAATGATAGGATGTCCTAAATTTCGAGACTTATAGGAAGGAAAATTTCTTAACACAATTGTGCAATGTGTGTATGATTGCACAATGTTTTTTAATGTTGCACCGCTCTGATCTCTATGTCTCTCCTATGTATAGTTTACCACACTAGCAATGAATTGTGTATACTTTTTTCTATTGCTTAAAATTCATTGGGCCGTTTGCATGGCCCTACAACCATCAGCCGACCTGATTTGCAGCGAGTATGATATATATCAGCCGACCTGATTTGCAGCAAGTATGATATATATATATATATATATATATATATATATATATCGAGTTGAATAAAACATGACAAAACCTTATCTATCCGTTTTTGCAGCTTTCTCCACTAATTGATTCTAAGAATGGCTTCAGATGGTGTTCCGGAAGAATATATGGACGTTCTGTTCCAAGAATTTGCTTACGATCCGATTAGACTTTCGCCCGCGGAAGACCCTGCTCAGATGCTATACAACCGCAGGACAATCGAAACGATTTGGGTGACGAAACGCGAGGCCGTTAACCCATATACCCGCCAACCCTTCGACATTAAGAATGTCACCCCCCAGACTGAGTTGAGACAGAAGATGCGCCAATACATCACCAATAACAGAATCCGAGGCCTTGAAGTTATTCCCGATTATACCAAAGTATTAGAGGAGACTGAAATGAGATATCTGTTGAACGATTTGGTTTCCCATTATGGTCGTTTTTCTGAGAAGAAGGAAAAGACGGAAGAGGACTGGAAGGTCCTGTGGCAAAAGCTCAATTTGATCCGTCTTTATTGCCAGTACAGGAAAGAAAACCAGGATTCGTTTTCGATAATGAAGGGATACAAATATTTGTTCAAGGTGATTGATGCACATCTCCTTCATTTATTATGGGAATGGTTCTCTTCATGTGATGACGCCAAGGAAGTGTGCTGGGAACTTGCCAGGATAGTTGATATCATCGGATTGAGACACAATGATTTAGAGACGATACCCAGAAATTCTGTAAAGCCATTTGTATACATTCTCTCTAACCTTGCAGATTCCGATTATTTGAAAATCGAGAGCATGGTTTTAAATATTTACTGTCAGATGTTTTATTACGGCATCGGTCATGCTGTTGACAACAAGGGGACGTTCAGGCCTTGTGTTATCTTCATCGCGCTAAAATTGTTAGGACGCGATAATAGTCGGGATATAACAGACGAAGACCTCGACAACGGCACGTCAATCCTCCAAGCTGMCTGGATGTGCAAGAGGGACGCTCTTTTATCTTTTCAAGATTACGTGGACGTTCTCGTCCAGGCAGTAACACTTTCCATTTCCCGTTTCCGGGATCATGTAGCAGTAGCTCCCCGAGGGCTCCAATTGATTTCTATTGGTACAGCACTTACCCGAGGGCTGCAATTGATAAAATACATAGCTGCGGCCGAAGATAATAACTATGACTACGAGAAGGAAAGGCTGCAAAGATTGGACATAGTGAAACATATTGTTGGAATGATGGAACTAGTCGTTGCAGGTTTTGAATTCATGCCATTTCACGTGACAGCTGGTTTAAATATTATTACCGCACTTTGTAAATCTGGGCTTAGGGTGATGAGCAGAAACGAGCTTCGAGTTTTAGCAGATTTTCTTGGGAGCCAGATTGTGAATAAATACGAAACACATGTGAAGAAGTTGCTTCAAGAGATTATCGATAATTAAATGGGGTGTAATTTATCAGAGAAATAAATTGGCATTGGTATGCCAGAGAAACGACCGCCTCCTGCTTGGCTGAAGGAGCAATCGCTGCAATCCTGCAGCTATGCCATTGACACATATAATTTCTTTTAAATTTCATGATATATTTTGTTCTAAATTTTTTTTCTATTACTGTAATGTTGAATTGTGTGCTCAACTATATAATAATTTTTTGAGATACTTAAGATATCTCCCACATTCCATTTTTTTTGTTACATGTTTAAAGAGCATTTTTTACAGACTTAAATGTTATTTAAATATTACTTGTTACAATATTTTTTTTTCGGGTTTTTAAATTTATATATTTCAGCGGCATTTCTCAAACACATCCCAAATAAGGTTACAGAGGAAGACAATACGCATATTGATAGACCAATTGAAGAAGCGGAAACCAATTCAACAGACAGGCCGGAGACCAGATGGCTTCACTCTTCACTTCTACAAAAAGTGTTGGCACATAATCAAAAAGGATTTAATAAGGATGGTAAGATTTGTCCATAAGTCAAAAAAAATTGGGAGGAGCTACCAATTCCTCCTTCTTAGCACTCATTCCAAAAGAAATTGGAGCCTCTTCCCTGGATCGGTTCACACCCATCTCTTTATGCAATATTTCCTACAAAATTATCTCCAAAATAATTGCCAACAGGTTAAATACTCTTCTCAGATCACTAATTCTCCCAAGCCAAGGAGGAGGATTTATGGCAGAAGACCAAATATGGGACAACTTCATCCTAGTCCAAGAAGAAATTCACGCCTGCAGCTCTAGAGGGGAATCAGGTATGGCAATAAAACTTCATATGGTGAATTCTTTTGATAGAGTAGAGCACAACTTCCTCTTTAAAGTCATGAAATTTTTTGTCTTCACCCAAAACTTCATTTCCTAGATGAAATCATGTATTTCCTTCCCTTGGATTGCTCCCCTCCTAAATGGAAGACCTGCTCCTTTATTTAAAGCCTCGAAAGGATTAAGGCAGGGCTGCCCTCTTTCCCCCCTCCTTTATGTGATCACGGTTGAATCCCTAAATCTCAACCTAGAATGTGAAACCAACAATGGCACAATCCCTGGTATAAAAATCACCTAGAGGGTCAAAATATTGAATCACTCCCAATTTGTTGATGATACAATTCTCCTAAGAGGGGTCTAAAAAATAATGGCTAGAAGACTACTACAAATTCTAGACACTTTTCTTTTATTTTCAGGAGGGCTCCTCAACCAGGAAAAGTGTCAAATCTATGTTTGGAATGTCGTTGCAGCCAAGAATCACTCAAATAATGGGATTCGACATCGGTCAAGATTGGAAATCCTTCAAATATTTGAGTATTCCTTTGTGGTTAAAAGCGCTCCTTGGTGTGTTTTGGAAGCTTTCCCTCCAAAATATTAAAGACAAGATTGAGTCTTGGGGATCAAGATGACTCAATCTAGCAGGAAGGGTGGTCCTGATCAAATCAGTTCTCTTGGCTCTCCCCATATTTCAATTTTCTTCCCTTCTAGCTCCAAAGGGAATCCTAAAATATTTAGCACAACTTATCTGCAAATTCTTGTGGCAAGGAGGAAAATCTAATCGTAAAAAATTATATCTCGTGAACTGAGATACAGTGACCTTGCCAAAAAAATTGGGGGACTTGGAATGAGAGACCCCAAAGTCACCAATATAGAAATGGGAGCTAAACATATTTGGAGGATAGTCATAGGAAAATAAGAATGGTGGAAAATGGCTCTAATAAAAAAATACAAGATGGGTAAAAGAAAATGAAGCATGAACAAAACACAAGACCCCCAAGAAGGATGGAAAATATGGAAACTAATAAGGGTTGCTACTCCTTTCTTCAAGGAACATCTCTCCTGGATTACGGGAAATGGAAAAATGATCAGAATCTGGCAAATCCAAATTCTAGGAGTGGATATCATTTCCTGTGAAGAAGAAACTCGCAATCTAAAAAGATGGATGCTAGATGAACACAAATGAACCCTCTATGATATTTCAGACTAGAATGAGAATGGAAGTTGGAAGGATTGGCATCTGGGGATAGTACCTGAACACTTGATCAATTAGGCACAAATTCTAATCTCTCACCTGAAAGGGCGAAGCCCCATCCTTAAATTCACTCTAGACAAGTGGGGCTCGGGAATAAATGGCTACTCGATAAAAGAAGGATACAACATGCTCATATCCTCTATGATATTTTTTCAGAACTCATCAAACTGGAAAAATGTTTCGAGCCAAGACTCCCTCCCTCCAAAAAAATAAGATGGGCTTCAACCCCCACCCCCAGCTTGGGGAATTGGGATAAGTATTACCAAGGATCCTTCAAGGAAAAACTAGTCTTGAAGTGTATATTGGGGGTTTTCCCCAAGTTCGTCTTTTGGCAGATATGGCTGGCTCGAAACAATCAAATTTTCCAAGGGAACATATCCACCCCCAAAGTGTAGTTTCCAAGGCCAAATTTCTCCTCTCAGAAGTTATGAACTCAAAACCTACAAACGTAGAAGACCTAACAAATTGGATCTCCCTGATATGCCTCCAACCTCAGCACATAGATATTTCTTTGAAAGAAATTTATTGGGATTGTACTTTCTTCGTCCGATGCCAGATCGAATTGAGTACAGTTTTAGTCACTAAAGGTTCAACTTTGGTCTTTGATTTTTGACTTTTTTTATTTCAAATTCTTCTACTTATCCGACCTCGAACTTTGACTTCTTCTACCTCTTCGATTTATACCTTCGATTTATTTGACTTCGACCTTTGACTTTTTCAACTTCTTCAACTTCAACTTCTTGTTGAGATGTTTATACTAGACTTCTTGATATCTACTACATTTTATTGAAACACTCGACTTTGATCCTTTCTCCTTGCATTTATATAGTTGACTTGATCCATTTAATTATTTCGACTCGACTTAAGGTTTGATTAGTCGAGACAATTGGTTTCGATTCGACTTAAGGCTTGACTGGTAGAGACTTTTCTTGCTGAGACTTTTATACCAATCTTCTTGACTCTGTGACTATATGGATGCCCATAGTAATCCTATTTGACATCAATGCCAACTCTATAACACCATGTCCAACATTCTTATTTGTGATTTCCATGCATCCATATTGAATTCGCCATTTACCCTTTTTATCTAGACAATTTCTTCATAGTTTTTTTTTGTTCATGGATGTTAATGACACAATCCACCATAAACCATATTTCCATTAGAGTGATTTCATCAACCTCATACAATATAGGATGAGTGCATGAAATTCATACAATATAGGATGAGTGCATCAAACTCATACAATAAATTATTCAATATTATCTTTCTACAACAATTCAAGTCACCTTTATAACATAATGTCCAATTATGACAATGTTTGACATTCAAGTCACCTTCATAACATTATGTTCAATATTAACAACGCTTGACATTCAAGTCATGTTCATAAAAATATGTCAAGTATTGAAAATGCTTCTCAAACCAATCAATCAATGATACTTCACCTATCTACCAAGGTTGACACTAATGACAACCAAATTATCAACACTATCGACATGATCGCGGGGCATATTTTTCCAATGTTGACCCATTAATGCAAAAAATGCATTCACTTATTAAGTAAAACCCTAGTTTTGGAAATTGATGAATAAAATAAGCTCCAAGACATGGAATCATGAGAGAGGGGTTCCCCTAGATATAACATGATGCCACAAGTACAATTAAATATAAGTTTCATCCATTTGAGTTATGGTTATCATTTTGTGGCGATTTACAACTCACTTCATGATTCATTTAATGAGTAATCAAGACTTCCAATATAGTTTTTTATCATTGATATCATAATTTATCATTTTATTATATTATCTTATGTTTACAAAGGACTTTGTATGTATAGAGCTGAATGCGGAAAGAAGATTTATAAGTGGAAATGGAGGTAGGATTGAAGTGCAATGCAACTTCATACAATAATGAGAAATAAGAAGGCAATTTTGATTGAGGAAAATAAGGAGGGATGCAGAGTGTATTGTTAAACTTAAAGAAGAGTCATTTTGGGTTTTTCATGCTCGAATAATAAATAATTGAAGGGGATGATAAACCCTATTCTCAACGAAGCAACAAATCCAAGACAACAAAATTTCTAGCTAAATGCAAGGACTGTTCAAGAATTAAAATATTGAAGTGTTGGAAGTATGCCAACAAGAATGAGGAAGTAGACATCCACATGATAGGAGTGCATGTCATTGAATGGATAATTGCACCAATTTCTTGTGATAATATTAAAGTTAGAATGAACTGAAAATATTATGGATTTATCTTCTCAAATTGGTTTAAATAACGAAGTGAAAATGAGATGAAATTTGAGTGAGTTGGAGCTAAGAATTTCAAGGCTCACATAGGGTATCTAAAGAGTGAGAGAGATTGAAAAGCCAAGATACATGAACTAAACTTATAAATAGAGTATCTAAGTGCCATAAAATAAACTTGTCCTTCAAGCAAATGGTTCTCCTTTTGACATTTTAAGCTTTTGTAAGATAATAAAGAGAGTCTTTTTTGCTAGTGTATTTATAGTTGTCTTCCACTAGTGGGAACGAGTATTGTGATTTGTGGAATAATCTATTTCTATGGTGCTTTTTCTCATTTATCTTATGAGCATTTAATATTTAAATAATGAAGCTTCTTATTAACTTGTGGACTATTCTACATTACTCAAAATTTATTATTATGCATGTAGGTTAAATACAAAATACATAGCACAGCCAGGAAGATGCGCTTGTGAATTTAATTTCTCACACACACATTTGGCCTTTCGGGATTTGTTCATTTACAGATAAATCATACATAAGTTTTAGTAGAATGAAAAGTCAAACATTTTTGTAACCTTTGTGGGTAGACAGATAATTTCATTTATATCAACATCGTTTCCCTAGCACTCCCCCTTAATGGAGAAATGAATTCTCTACAATTACAAAATGATTTCTATATATTTTAGTTCTTCTATTGATATGGTTTTAGATGTCAATGCTTGATGAAATTTTCTTATCACATCAAGTGTGTATAGTCCTCCAACTCTAATTCGTGTTGCCATAATCTTGTAATGATCCCATATATCTCTTACAAAAAAATGCATCTTCACAAATTCAACTTTCAAATTTGAATCTGCTATGGCAGAAACTGTGATTAAGTTCTTTTTTATACGAGACACATACATGGAATTTTGAATTTGTTTAACAAAACCATTTGGAAAGGTTACACACACATAACCATATCCTTTAATTTGATTTGATCGATCATCCCCAAGATATATACTAGCACCATTATTAGTCTCATGATAATTTTCAAACCAATCGTTATTACAAGACATATGTATGGAAGCACCAGAATCAACAATCCAAGCATTTGAGTCATTTGTTTTCGCTGACAAGGCAACATCTGAAAGAAATAGCCTAAGATCATCATGCATTGTTTCTCCTCTATCAACAAACTGACCGATAGGCCTTCTATTTCTATGTTTGGACTCATTATATTTATTTTCCAAACAATATCTAGCATAGTGCCCAATCTTGCCACAATAAAAACATGCATTATTAACTTTAACATTAGCATCGTTTTTTGATGCCAGCAATGCCAAATCTACACTTGAAGACTTGCAATTAATATTTCTCCATCGATCTTCTTGTAAAAGAATACCTTCCAATTCATCAAAAGTAGGAGCTTTTTCTCTAGTTGCAAGACCAGTAATAAAAATTTGATATTCTTCTAACATTTCATTTAATGTTACAATTACCCAAAGAGATTTTTTCCCCAATATCACCAAGCTTGTATTTCAATTCTTTAATTTTAGAAAGAAATTCATTGATGTTTTCATTATCCTCCATTTCAATTGAAAACGATTTACTTTTTAGCAACAAAACTCGGTTTGTATTTGCTATTTGATAGATATTTTTAATTTTCTTCCATGTCTCATTAGATGTATTGCATTCTCTAATATGTAGAATGATGTTATCCTTCATGAACAGTCTCAGGAGAAATTTTTCCTTGTTCTCTCATCACTCCCAATCCTAAATTGATGATGTTGTGGCTGCAGTTGCTTCTCCCTTGAATTCATCACCAGAGGAAATTGACCAGACATTACAGCCTTCCATCTATGTCTATATTTTAAATTTCCAATTGGAATAATTTTCCCCATTTACTTTGTTGACTCATTTAGATAAGATTTAGCCGATGGATTTTCCATTTCAAACAAAAATATTCTCACAATAGCTTGCGGCAATTTTAGCAAAAAAATTATGCAAATTGTCTTCCAGACAAGTTGTTGATTGCTCTCTCTTTGAGGTAGCAATTCCTTGTTTGTTGAACTTTTCATCCACAAATGACTCCTTCAAATCTACATACAAGGCTATGTATTTGATTCCTTTGTTACATATTTTTCAAGAGAATGTAAAACCAAATGTTTTCGTAGCCTACGTGGGCAGTGAAACGGTTTCATTTATTTCGTCATTATTTCTCTAACAAAGTTAGTTGGTGAACCATTGCTATATGTCTACTTGCATTCCATGTTAGTTTAGTTAGCAACTAGTTTTATGATAAATCATTGTTCTTAGTAATAAGATTGTTTCACTTCAAGAAATAATTGGGAGTAATAAGATTGTTTCATGTTAAGGAGTTGGGAGGTCCCAATTCTAGATTATTTCTAATAATAATAATAATAATGTGATATTCTCCTTATAATGAATTAATGACATTACCTTTGTTTTTCGCTCCTTTAATAAAATTATGCTTTTCTCTTATAATAGCTCCCCAAGCTCCCCTCCCCTATTTTGGTATAATGGTGTTCCAATTACAAAACAAAGATCAATTAATCTCAATAACAGTGAGGCCACAAGGGCACATCACAAGTGATTCTACATTCACACAATCTATTCTGTTAATTCGATAAATTGCTTACAAATAAATAGGCTAGGAAAGCCTATAACAAACCCTTACCTTTGTGGATCTGAAAACAACCTAGAAGCTATAAATGAATACAACTATAACAACCCTAAAACCAACTCTAACAAATAGTTGATATTTCGACATTATTCCAACACTTCCCCTTAATGGAGAAATGGATTCTCAACACTCCAAGTAATATGAATAATATGCCTGCTGGTCTAAGTATCAACTAGGCTTACATCATTACAACATAACTTTAACAATTGACTCATCAGTTGTGCTTTCATCTTGGCCTTCTTGGTTGTTGTATGATGTTTGTCCTTCTTTTTACGTTTCCTGCTCCAAACTTGAAACACTTTAACTCTTGTTTTCTTCTCCATTGTCATTCTTGTGTATCTCTTCTTTCTCAACCTTGATTTCTGGTTAGTGTTCTTTGTTTTCAACATTGCTTCAAGTTCTTGGAATATGAGTTCATTTTTAATACTTGCAGATTCTACAAAATTCTCATAAGTGGACTGTTGTTTCTCTTTTTGAGTACAATCATCAATGTCCTGCTCAAGGGTTTCTTGCAACATTAGCTCATAGTAATACTTTATTTATTCAGGACTCCACTTCATAATGCAATGTTTCTTTGCATTCATCACAATATGGCTTTTGAGACCATTCCTTAATAAGTTTTAATTCTTCATCAAACTTATCTCGCACTTCACCTAAGTGCTCAACATCACATTCTTCCTTAGTAAACCCTGCACACTCAAAAGCATTCATTAGAATATCAAAACATTTTTTTCTATTTTCATTTTTCTCTTCTAAGAGAGATTTCTGATTTTTCTCCTCTTCATCTTCCTTCTCTACAACAATAAAGTTTTCTTCCACTTGATTTGTGTATGCAAATGAGCTTCTCTTCTCACTAAACAATAGCTCATTAATAAGATGTTTCTCATGCAATATATTTGACCACTCTTCATGAGATGAATAGTTTTCATCAAATTTGACTTCATATGTCTTTGTTTCAAAGAGACTTTCTTCCATAAGACTTTCATTCTCATGGGTTGTTTTACACTTGTCTTTATCAGCTACAAACACACTTTCATCATCAATCATTGCAATTTCAATGCTATCATTTTCAGTCTCTATTTCAGCTACACAGTGTTCAACACAATCATCATTTTCAACATCAATATCTTCATGAATTTCAACATCCTCTCTCCACTTCTTCATTTCAAGAATATCCCAAAATATTTTTGGGCTACTTACTTCACCAAATTCAAGCAAAATACTAGACAATATGTTTTCATCCACTGTTGATATAATAAGTTGTAATGCTATTTCACCTCTTCTCTTATCATAGAAATTAACACCATCTTCTTGATCATAATGCAATAAATCTACTAACCATAGCAATTTTTTTATTTTAGTTGCCCAAGATTCATAATCTATACCTAAGAAGAATGACAAATTTGATATCACGATTTCATATAATTCATCAAATTCTTCATTGATATATAGCTCAGCATTCTGCTCATCAAACACAAGTTCTACAACTGGAAACAAATCATACTTATCGGCAAAATACAATTCTTCCTCTTGCCGATTCTTCCTCCACATGTGTTTCATCTCTCTCCGACGTTGTTTAATTCTCCTTTGCTAACCCATTAAAACTTCTCTAATCCAGTTTTCACGATGCTCCTCCAATCCAGCTTTCAAAATGGCAGGTCATTGATATATAATAGTGCGTTCAGTGCAACGCAAGCGGTCAATCAACAGTCTCCAAAAATATTACAATGCTTTACCATGAGTATAATACCCACAAGTTCCTGTTTACCATGGCAGTGACAACAATAATCAGATTTACCAAGGGAACCAATATCACAGCTCCACAACGCACTATGCGCTCTCCCAACCGGACACAGATCTATTTCTTCTCTGCAAAATGAGAAGATCTCAACAGTGCTCTCACGCAGATCTGAGAGAAGCACCGGAGTCGCTCCATGCCCTCTTCTCATGCAGGTTACTCTCATGCAGATTTGAGAGAAGCACCAGAGTCGCTCCATGCCCTCTTCTCATGCAGGTGCTCCACTCTTTACGATCCGTTCAACGATCTCACCAGATGAGCACTAACAGACAAATCAAGGAACACTTCACGTAGGTCACGCCTCTCCTCACACAACAACTCTCCCACACAGGGACAACGATCCACCTCCTCAAGAGCGATTAGACCTGGGCAACAAACAAGGATGAGATCTCTCCTTCAGCTCTGCATAATATCTTCGGTGTGCTAATGCACTCAACATAGGCAGATCTACCCACTACAACAACGATAGTTTTGTGGCTCATTTCACATGGTATCTCCCCCAGTGCCTTCACACGACCATTAAAAAATTAAAACAGTGATATAATAAGGCTTTCACAGCACCAACACTCCAGCAAATACAGAGCTCTTGCACACTCACACCAGTTGATGGACTTCACCCCTTCACGCGGGCTCACACGCATTCACAAGGCAACGATGGCTCTACTTTGGCAGGCGTCTCCACACAAATTGTATGGTAGCAGCGGCTCCTTAAAACGGTTCACAATGCGGTGTGAATCTTCTCTCCTGAGCTCTGATACCAAATTACAAAACAGAGATCAATTAATCTCAATAATAGTGAGGCCACAAGGGAACATCACAAGTGAGTCTACGCTCACGCAATCTATTCTGTTAATTTGATAAATTGCTTACAAATAAATAGGCTAGGAAAGCCTATAACAAACCCCTACCTTTGTGAATCTGAAAACAACCTAAAAGCTATAAGTGAATACAGCTATAACAACCTTGAAACCAACTCTAACAAATAGTTCATATTTCGACATTATTCCAACTTGACAATGACCTTGGCACTCTCAACAATGATAGGATGTCCTAAATTTCGAGACTTATAAGAAGGAAAATTTCTTCACACAATTGTGCAATCTGTGTATGATTGCACAATGTTTTTTAATGTTGCACCGATCTGATCTCTTTGTCTCTCCTATGTATAGTTTACCACACCAGCAACGAATTGTGTATACTTTTTTTTATTGCTCTCCTATGTATAGTTTACTACACTAGCAACGAATTGTGTATACTTTTTTTCTATTGCTCTCCTATGTATAGTTTACCACACTACCAATGAATTGTGTATACTTTTTTTCTATTGCTTAAAATTCATTGGGCCGTTTGCGTAGCCCTACAACCATCAGCCGACCTGATTTGCAGCAAGTATGATATATATATATATATATATATATATATATATATATATCGAGTTGAATAAAAGATGCGAAAACCTTATGAGTTGAATAAAACATGCCAAAGCCTTATCTATCCGTTTTTGCAGCTTTCTCCGCTAATTGATTCTAAGAATGGCTTCAGATGGTGTTCCGGAAGAATATATGGACGTTCTGTTCCAAGAATTTGCTTACGATCCGATTAGACTTTCGCCCGCAGAAGTCCCTGCTCAGATGCTATACAACCGCAGGACAATCGAAACGATTTGGGTGACGAAACGCGAGGCCGTTAACCCATATACCCGCCAACCCTTCGACATTAACAATGTCACCCCCAGACTGAGTTGAGACAGAAGATGCGCCAATACATCACCAATAACAGAATCCGAGGCCTTGAAGTTATTCCCGATTATACCAAAGTATTAAAGGAGACTGAAATGAGATATCTATTGAACGATTTGGTTTCCCATTATGGTCGTTTTTCTGAGAAGAAGGAAAACACGGAACAGGACTGGAAGGTCCTGTGGCGAAAGCCATTTGTATACATTCTCTCTAACCTTGCAGATTCCGATTATTTGAAAATCGAGAGCATGGTTTTAAATATTTACTGTCAGATGTTTTATTGCGGCATCGGTCATGCTGTTGACAACAAGGGGCCGTTCAGGCCTTGTGTTATCTTCATCGCGCTAAAATTCTTAGGACGCGATAATAGTCGGGATATAACAGACGAAGACCTCGACAACGGCACATCAATCCTCCAAGCTGCCTGGATCTGCAAGAGGGACGCTCTTTTATATTTTCGAGATTACGTGGACGTTCTCGTCCGGGCAGTAACACTTTCCATTTCCCGGTTCCGGGATCATGTAGCAGTAGCTCCCCGAGGGCTCCAAATGATTTCTATTGGGATAGCACTTACCCGAGGGCTACAATTGATTCAATACATTGCATTTTTTTTTTTGCATGTTTAGAAAGCATTTCTGACAGACTTAAATGTTTTCCTAACAGGCTTGGTAGCTTTGAATGTCTACTTAACAG
The DNA here is from genome assembly GCA_009831015.1 of Picea engelmannii. Lineage (NCBI taxonomy): Eukaryota > Viridiplantae > Streptophyta > Pinopsida > Pinales > Pinaceae > Picea > Picea engelmannii. Next base: position 581,820 of record ML780183.1, on the reverse strand, counting down.
GCTTGTTACAATACATTTTTTTTTCCGTCTTTTAAATTTATATGTTTCAGCGGCATTGTTGGTTTATTGATTCATGCTTGTTTTTTGCATCTCCATTGATTTCTTATTTGCATGTTGTTTTGTTCTTGCTTTCCTGTTAGTGTTCTTGAAGTTTGCAAGTTTGAATTTCTGCAATAGCGATTGGAACTGTGTCGGCCTCAAACTATATTTCATAGTTGACAATGTTTTTTTCATGCATTATGTGTTGTTATTGTTTAGTAGTTATGAGAGTAGGTTTTGCTATGCGAGTAATATAATTATTATCTTCCTTTCGTTTTGCTCTTGTAAAGTGCGCATTTTCACGATTTTCCGGGTTCACAAAATTTAAAATCATTTGTTGCTAGCCTCCATCCCCACTACCTTCTGCCCTTTTCAATAGACATTGATTATGCTTTCAATAATCAAAACCGACCAGACAGGTGTGAAAAAATGGGCTTTAATAAATCGAAAGGTCGAGGACATTTCCCATTAAAATGAATAGACATGCGAATATTATTGGATCTCGTAATTTCTTTTGCCTCAATTTTGAGTTTGCAAATTTTTTTTTTTTTCTTTTTTTCCTTCTTTGCGGTCTTTTAGTTTTCTTAAAAGCTTCAAGATAGTCCACGAACACTTTGTGTCCCTCTTTAATATTGTGCATATCTTATATGTAAGATTTGAGAATCTGCTCGGATATGAGAATTTTAATATGTAGTAATTGTCAATATTCAACGTACATATTCGGAAAGGTTGGCATTAATAAGAGAAAATATCGAGAACATATGCCATTAGAACAAATTAACACAAAATCTACGGAAGATCATCTCGCATTTATTTTAAATACTTATTGTCATTTCATTAAAGAGTTGTGCTTTAGGGTGCCTTCGTTTTAATGTTCTTGGTAATGGACATGTAGGACAACTTAGAGATGCGATTGTGTCCCAGATGAAAGAATGTATGTGACGTGAGCTTTGAGTAAAAAAAAAATCTGTTATAGAAGAGAAAGTGAGAGAGGAGGAAAAAAAAAAAGAACAAGTATGTTCTGGTTGGTGTTCTCCCTATGTTCGTTGAAAGGCTGCCAGGAGATTTGTTTGTTGAACTTCTATGTTTTCTTGCTTGGACTTGTCATGGATTTTCAGGTCATATGAAAAATAGTTCTTCTTTGAAGTATATAGCTTCTTCCAACAACACAGATTTGGCAAGTGTATCGAATTCTGCAGATCCCACAAGATTTTGTCTTCCTCAGGGGTGGCGCATTTACAGTGGCTTGCAGAATGGCCCCTCATGTTCGTAAATGATGTGAAATATTATTCCACTTGTGAATGCACCGAGAGACGGGTAACAAAAACTGTATCTATAGGGGCCTTCCCACCCCCTTCTTGTAAGGTTTTCTCCCGTTAGGATGCTTTTGTGAGCCAGAGTCCAAATAAACATGTTGATCTTTAGGATGGACTTGAAGTTCCAAATTGCTTTCCATATTGTTGGGTTTAAAGGGTCATTGTTTCAGGATTAATCCGTGAGTGTGGACACAAACCGATCTCCCTAGATCCACCTGGATCTAGAAAAAAACAGGATAGAATAATACTCTTTCCCTAGATTACAACTATTGAATGAACTAGGAGGTAAGAATCATGAACATACCTTCTAATCGCTTCCTTGGGTCTCTGTTGTACCAACTTCGCTCCAATTCTCTTGTGCTGCTAAGACCAGGATAGCTCAAACCAATTGAAGTGAAAACAACTCAATATACTCAACAGTTAATCTATACATATAATCAAGGAGTTATGTAATAAAGTGACATCAGCTTTATGGGAAAGGGACATATTACTGTATTAAATTGATAGAAAGGAAGAATACAACCTGAGCCTTGATGTTTCAAGTCTCCTTTCGATGGCTCTTAGCTCTGACACACACACTTTCTCATGCATGAAGAAGATCAACCACTTTTTGATAACCTTGTTGGCGTCTCTAGCTGATGTAGCATCAATCCTTCATACAATCTTACACTAATTATCCAATAAATCTCTTGCTAGTTTGCTGTTTAACCTTTTCCATGAGCATTCCCCTCAATTTATAAGAGAAAATGGATTAGTTACTTGGCTAGGAATGATCCCAAGATAGCAGGAAATCCAGTACTTAGATAACCATTCGGATGCCAACTCATCCTTCTAGAAGATTCCCTTCTAGAAGGTTCAAGAATTTATCTTTTTCTTCCCTTTAGAAGATGTTCGCACCCTGATAGTTAGGTACAGTGCGAGCCTCTCGCACCCTAGCTTAAGCCAGCCTGCGAGAATCATGCATTCTCACAGGAAAGTATATAGGTAGGCTGCGAACCTCCCTTAAAAATATGATTTCTGGAAAGAGACAAAAAGTAACTTTTCTCAAGAAAGTGTTCTAATGAAGAGCCCGATTTCTCCATCATCATTACATCATTATGACAACCAAAATTATGGATAACAAAATTCCCCCCAAAGTCTGAGATTGGAACCAGTGACAGTCAATAGACTTTGTAAGCTATTTGTGTGTGTCAAGAACCAAGAGCACATCTAATCGGAAACCTGCAAACATCCAAGCATCGACAGAATATCATATGTATCAATTCTGAGGTAGGCATTCCCATACTCAGACCATAGACTTATGACATCATAAACAAAGGTCATGGCCACCAATCATACACTGTGGATCCATACCGTCACAATATAGCATAGCCACCTGAATACACTATGGATCCATGCCGTCACAATATAGCATAGCCACCTGAATACACTGTGGATCTATGCGACAATTTTTTTTTATTTTTTTAATCAAGATGACATAGCCACGAAACATACACAGTGGATTTATGTGTCGCAAATTATACATACTCCATCGCAACCTGGATCACAAAGATAATATCCAGGGTCTTCAATTTCATCGCCCAAAGTACGAATCTAACCATGTGATTACATGTGTTGAAGTCGAACATGGCAGAAACCACTTGATTACCAGTCATTGGTGTAACCGTTTAACAAGCGCGAGGGAAATCACCATGGATGTCAATGACTCCCAATGTACTATAGTACAATCCATTGACTGTGAATAAATGAGTTGATGTCGAACATCCGACATAATCTTTCAATCAGGGGTCAATGATGTAAACCCACTGTCGAAAGCGAGGAAACTTGCCATTGAGGCATGCAAGCTCCAAGGTACTAAATGATTTCTAAGTCTTGATTCCGGATAATGAGATGAAGTCGACGAAACAAAACTCATCACAGGAGGGCCTTGATGTATCCCCTATCAATGACACAAAATGAGTAACAGAGTTTGAAGGTGAAATAAAGTATGATGTGAATTGAACTGGACACAGGGAAGGCCGACACGGAGAGAATGGATAACTGCAGATGATCGACTCAATATAAGTTTCAGATGGACTTCTCTTGAACATATGAACGACACGACCAATGATTTGGCAGCATTGACTCAAATATGACACATGAAATGACCTTGTTATCAAATCGAATGAAAGACAAATGAATTTCCCAAACCGGCTTCAAATGATGAATAGGGGGTGTCATGTTCAAGAGCGACACTGCCAATCAATACAAAGATGAAACATATCCCTTTCCCAACTTTTCCCCCACCATTTCTGGCAAGTACCTATTTATTTTTATGCAATCTTGAAGAGGATCACATATGCTTGTTAATATAAGCTCATCCTTCAGATGAATCCCTCAGAGTATTTTTAACGAACCCTAGGAAGGAGTGGTTCGGTCCCTGTTGGAAGATTGGTTGTTGTCATTGATGTCAACCCTAGTCATGGGTTTTGGACCACAAGATTGATGAAGTTATTTGGACATGAAGAAAAATGCACATGCAGATACAACACCCATGGATGGATAGTATACATCATCCTGTTTTCGGTGGTATGTGACACGCCACGTGGATCCTCATGGTTGAGGAGAAATGAATTTTTGAAGATGACAAAGTGAATTGTACATGTAGGCCCTGAAGATAATTAAAGAAAAGAATTACGAAATAAGAAAGTGTCAGGTCGGCCCTAATGTTAAAAGGAAGTCACATAAATGGTATAAATAAACATCATTATACATTCATTTGATACAAGTCGAATTTCAGAGGGAAGAAGAAGAAAAAGAAGGCTGGATTTCAAGGGAGGATGAAGTCTTTTGGTGATGTGTTCTAAGGTATGTTATTTTCAGGTCATCTTACCATTTTTTCTATAACATTTTTTATAGAATGATTCAGATGGTGAAATCTCTATGGTATTGAGAAGACATATTAAGGTACCTCTGGTAAAAATTTCATCTCTTTATGCGCTATAATTATGGAGATACACTCTGTGGAATATAGGGTTTGTGACCAGTCCTAAAACTAGTCAAAAAATAGGTGTTCTGGGTAAAACAGTCATAACTTTTTCATACAGACTCTAAATGTAGTGGGACCACTTCCATTGGAAAGAGTACGTACTATAGTGTCTTGTGTGCGATTTTCAAAATCATATGTTAAATATTGAGCGCGAGGCATGTTGTACAAGTCGGGTCTTCTGAACAGACCAGAATTGAATAAAGTTTTATTATCTCTCATATATTCTTGGGTGGAAGGAAGGGGAAAGGATAGAGAGTTCAAATCTCTCTTGATATTGGAGGATTGTATCTTCCTCTTGGAGGTT
>ML780183.1:511360-566056 GCA_009831015.1 Picea engelmannii | reverse complement strand
TTTGCTTGAGATTTATCAATTGGCTAAAGAAGGTATTGCTCCTTGTATCCTCATAGTGTGCTATCATTTCTTCTATGAAAATTGTCCAAGTGACGAGTGATTTCCGAGAACAAAGCCATCGATACCAAAAAAATTGATTAGGTTCTAAATATAAATAAGCAATTCGTACCTTTTGTGTATGTGGCACATTATGGAGATCAAAGAATTGCTCCATCTGAAGTATCCATGTGATTGGGTCCTTTCAATCAGACTTCCTCATATCAATCTTAGGGACATGGTTGGTCTTCAAACCAAAGTTGGAGTTTCTCCATTCTTGATTCACCTTCCTTGTGTCCTCATCATGAATTTCATGGGATGCATTTTCACTTTTGGGTGTCTTCTCTGTTACGAAATTTTTCATTACTTCCATGATCTTTTCTTCCATTGAATCCATCTTAGTATCCAACTTAGCTTCTATTGAATCCATCAACTTAGCTTCCATTGAATCCACCTTCTTTTGTAGTTCATTTATGTCCCTACGCATTTCTTCACCTTCATCAAGAGTCCAATTAGGATTTTATGGAGGCTTATTTGCTGTAGAAGGTCCCTTTTTTGGTGGCATGTTGGCCAAGTATCACTTTTTGAATCTTGATTTTGAGGCGGTTTTGCTAGACAATATTTATTATGTTCTATCTCCCAAGCTTCGTCCCTTCTAGGTATGAAACTTTATTTTAGGTAGTTCTCTGATATTTCATCTCTGTAATGCCACAAGTCTAATCAAAATTGGATGTGCCAAGTGGAATTTATGGTAACTTCCTCACAACTTGCAGATTTTTGGCCTTTCCAGGAGATCTCACTTGTATAGACTGCCCCACACAAAATAATTGATATTAAATTATGAAACTTGCACCCAAAATACTAAAGACTATCCAAGATCCAATGCAACCAGTCCCACTCAATTTGGATACTCTAGCAATAAGTTATGATTGTTTTCCTTGGAACACCTTCTTGAGACTAGTCAATAAGACTAGTCAGATACCCTATCTTACACAAGGTGTATATACAAATTTATGATGACCCAGAAGCCGAAATTTTTACCACAGGTTCTGTACTAATTTATGTAAATTTTCTTTGGAGTTTAGGGTCTGAAACGTTATAGAAAATTTTTATAGCGAAAATGCCACAATGACTCATTTCAGGATGATTCCAGAACCCTATCTTGTACAGGTTGTATCTCCAAAATTATAAGGCCTCAGGAGTTGAATTTTGAACACAACATACCTTGATCCGTGTACTAAATACCCTCCAAGAGGTTCCTTCTGAAACATTGTAGAAAACAATTTATAGCAAAAATTCCACGGTGTCTCAGATGTAGCAGCGAAACCCCAAGACCTTGAGCTCTGAAACCATATGTTAAGAACCAAACATCAATATAGCATAGAAAAACCTCATAAAAAGTACTCAACGCCTTGAAAAAGAGATAATTTCAGATAATAATCCTCTTCGAGGGGGAAACCTCCTTTTACCCCACTTAAATGTTCAAGTCCATGATGATTCCAATTGAAAATGTCTCCTTGGTATATATAGGAGACTAGGAGGTATAAATGACCTAAAGATGACATAAATAAAATAACATTACTAATCTAATATGCCCCAATTAAGGGTTAATGAGAAAGCCCACATAAATAAAATAACATTACTAATCTAATATGCCCCAATTAAGGGTTTAATGAGCCAATATTAGGGCTTAACACGTTCCTCTTCAACAGAAGTATTGGGTAAGAGTTCTATAGCTAGCTTCAAAGAAGGTATCTCACATTCTATTGGCAGAATGGCTTCCATGCCATAGACTAATCGAAAGGGCGTAAACCCTGTAGCGGATTTAACAGATGTCCGATATGCCCACAATGCCGAAAATAACATCGTGTGCCAACTGGTTTTATGAATTCCTATCATCCGCCGAATCATAGTTATAAGAACCTTATTGATTTCTTCGACCTGGCCATTAGCTTGCGGATAATAGGGTGTTGAGCTATCATGACGAAGACCCAACTTTTCCGTAAGTTCAGACATCATAGAATTCCTAAAATGACTACCTTGATTGGTAACAATAGCCTGAGGAACACCAAAACGAGTTATGATATGGTTGAAAAGAAATAACGTTGTATTCTTTCCAGTATTATCGAAGGTTGGCATCGCCTCAGCCCATTTTGTAAAATAATCAACAGCTACAATGGTGTAACCATGCCCCCTGGCCGAGTGAGGGTGACATGTCATGAAGTCAATGCCCCATTTTGCAAAAGGACCAACTGAGACCATAGGATGAAGGGGAGCAGGATGCGACCAAATTTTTTGATTGTAGGTCTGGCAGGCATGGCACTTTTGAACAACAGTAATACAATCATTGAACAAAGAAGGACAAAAATATCCTGCACGTAAGATCTTCTGGGCAGTAGCATACCCAGACATATGACCACCACATGCTCCAGAATGGTAGTCATTCAAGGCTTTCTTGGCTTTGTCAAAAGTCAAACAACATCGAAACACAGAGTCAACTCCTCGATGATAAAGAGTATCGCCAAGGATGATGTACTAATGAGCTTGATAATGGACACGACGTCATTCAGTACTAGACAATGCAGGCCAGAAAGTCTGGGTTTGGAGATATATAATGATATCTCTATACCAAATATCATCAGTGCTGATAAGGAAAAGTGATTCATCAGGTAATGAATCTACTGCTACATTTTCCGTGGCAGAGTGGGGAAAATCACAGATTAACTCGGCAAAAACTAAGGATTTCTTCGACGTGGCGCGATCGAATTCCAAGTCAAACTCCTGGAGAATGACAATCCACTTGGAGTACTTGCCCCCCAACAATTGACTTGTCAAAATATGTTGCATGGGGTTACAATGTGAAATCACTATAGTTTTCCTGGAGAGAATATAATGACGAAAATGTTGAACCGCTTGAACAACAACCAAAGCCAGTTTTTCAACATGTTGGTACTTGATTTCAGTTGAAGTGAGACTTCGACTCAAGTAATAAATAACATGTTCATCGTGTGCATCATCCTCTTGAACGAGAACCATTCCGATGGTATACTTCGAGGCAGCAAGATAAATAAAGTAATCATGACTATAATCAGGAGGGAATAGAAGTGGAGATTTCATGAGGGACAACTTCAAATCTTCAAAGGCATTATGGGCAGTAGTATCCCAGACAAACTCTGAACCTTTCTTTAGTAGCCGTGTAAAACCATGAGTAATTTCGACGTAATTCGGGATGAAATGACGAATAAAGTTTGCTTTCCCCTGCAAACTTTGTAACTGACGCAATGAAGAAGGGGGAGGGAGATTGAGAATCGCCTCGACCTTAATAGGATCTACCCGGATCCCTTGACGTGAAACAATGAAACCTAGAAGACGGCCGAACTCTACGCAAAAGACAAATTTATGAGGATTTAAACGAATGCGATAGAACCGACAACGAATGAAAATTTCTCGGAGATGATTAGGGTGATCGACTCGGCATAAAGAATGAGCTAGCAAGTCGTCCAAATAAGGTTGAACGATATGCTTTATATCGTGAAACACATAAGACATAGCACGTTGAAATGTCGTGCCAGTGTTCTTAAGACCGAAGGGAAGTTTTCTATAGGCGAAAGTACCCCCAGGACAAATAAAAGCAGTTTTATGTTGGTCCTCAAGAGCGATGTTAATTTGATTATAGCCAGAAAATCCATCCACGAGAGAAAAGATTTCACTGCCAGCACAGTCATCGACAATTTGGTCGATGAAAGGGGTTGGAAAGTTGTCTTTCGGACAGGCTTTGTTAATATCCTGATAATCAACACAAACATGTATACTACCACCTTTCTTATCAATCGGTATAGAGTTGGAAACCCATTCTGTCAGAGCCACGGGACAAATAAAACCGGCTTTGAGAAGTTTTTCAACTTCGAGTTTGATAGCTGCCGCTTTACATGGATGGACCGGATGAAGGCACTGCCGAACTGGTTTAGCTTCGGGGTATGTCTTTATTTCATGCACAACAATGGCAGGGTCGATACCTAGCATCTCTTCGTAACTCCAGGCAAAGATGTCACGAAAATTTTTAAACAGAGATGTATAAGTGACAATCTCATCAAGAGAACACGAAGCTCCAATGTGAACATTTTCAACTATCCCAGGTTTAACTGATATGTCAATTGGAATCGTGGGAGAAATATTACTGAGGTTCCCTTCGGCAAACACATCATGTGTAGATCCGGGAACGGTCGATACGACAACAACGGTCGACGGAGTCGAAATCCGTTGGTAGTTCTTGAGAGTGTGTTGTTCCAGAAACAATATGGAACGATGATGCCCATTGTCCCAAGGGGTTTTCTCCATGATGGACATGATCATCTCGTCAGTGGGAAAGATGACACGGAAAGGATCAGGAGACAACTCATCAATAGGGGGTGTAGAAAGTGTTGTCGATTGAATGGCGTGATAAGCATACTCAACCGGACTTAACGGCATAACGTCATTGAAACGAGTATGATCTCCTGGGTCAGGGACTATCCAAGGGTCAAAAGACACAGGAAGCTCATGAGGTACAGCGAAGATCATATTAATAGAAGCAACTGACGGGCGTGGAATATCGGGTGGTGGTGGAATGGGAAAAGTACCCATTAACGAAGAGTCTTTTAAGAGACCGACACCAACATTCTCGTAACCCGGTGGGGTTTTAGCTATAAACAGCACGTTGCCAGTGCGAGTATCGAAATTAAAGAAGGAAAATTGATCAACTGTAACAACTTTTCCTTGGTGAGGAAATCGTACGTCATGGAAAAGTGTTGACACAACAGCGCGCATAGAATCTATCCAGCTACGACCAAGAAGAAGATTATAATCTAGGGGAGCATCGAAAACTTCCACTTCAACTTGGACTGTCTTACCTTCTAGAGTGACAGGCAATGATGGAAGAACACTGTAAGGCTTAAAACCAGAGCCATTGAAGGCTTTCAAAGTATTTTGTGATTCATTTAAAGGAGGAGAGCCAATGGCTTTCCAACAAGCAAAAGACATTACACAGGTAGAAGCACCCTCATCAATAACAGTCCGACAAATATTTTTTTCGGCGACAACGACTTGTATCTGAAATGCAAGATGAGGGGGTAACCTTGGAATATGATCTTCCAAGTCAAAGACTATCAAATTCACATCTGTTCGATCAATTCCACCTATATCTTTCAATAGATCCCTTCGTTGTGAAGGACAAGACTGAAGGACTTCCAGGGCAAACATCGTTGAAGGTGCTTGGGCCAGATCTTCGACAATGCTATAGTTCTGGGCCGTACGAGAATGAGTTCGGGGGTGGTCGTAGAACTGTATCAAGGCTCGGTCTTTTGAGATGAAGAGGACCATTCGTAGGTGGATTCGGTGGAAAAGGTTGTACCAAAGCTGGAGGTAAATCGTCAACCTTCTCCTTAGATGGAGTATAGTCTTTGGCTCTAATGGTAAGTGAAATGTTGTCTTTCGTAGAATCACCGGTACACATCAAAACATAAGATGTCGTAGAAGTAGAGGGTTGGTCATGAATGACCAACGAAGCCTGTTGTTGAGACAGGAAGGGTTGAGACAAGACTGCCGACGTAGATGGTTTCGACATTCCTTGAAGGAACTTAGTAACCTCGGCACGTCGAGGACAATCCCTCGTGTAGTGATCATCACCACAGATAAGGCAAGGGTAGCGTGGTTTGCGCTTATCCTGATCTTCAACAGGAGGGGTTTTATCTTGCTCATTTTGATTATTATTTTTACTCTCCTTATTCTTGCCTCTCCCCTTTTTAGATTTATTTTTACCGGTCGGGGTAGATTGAACCGCGTTCACTTCAGAAGTTTTACTGGCGGGAGGAGCAGGAGACGGAGAATTTTGAACATTAGAAGAGGTCGATTTAGGGGTCATGTTTGAAACAGAATGTGATTGGGCATGGGTAGTACAAATCACACCATCAGCTGCATGCGAGGCAGCTGGAGTAGTTGAAGCACTGGAAGTACCAGGACGAGGCAACTCAGGTAATAAATTATACAGTGTTCCCGTTTGTGAATAAACGAGATCAAGATATTGAGCATGACTGATAGCCTGCTCCTCTGTAAAAACACTGCCATAGCAATGTCTTTACCAATTTCGTTCATGAAGGATTTCGTAAACCATTCGGCCAGTAACTGATCAGGGAGTTCAAGTTTAATGAGACGTCGTCTCCTTCACCACTCATGAATATGATCCGATATATGAGTGCCTTTAGTTTGTTTGAAAGAAGTCAAGATCTCAGTCCTAGTATCGCAATGGATCGATAACTCGTAGTGTGTAAGAAAATCCATAGCTAGGGTGTGGAAATTAGAAAAGAAACCTCGTGGCAATTCAATATACCACTTCGCAGCAGCACCAGTAAGGGTGCATTGAAAAATACGGAGACGAATGGAGTCATCCATTAACGAGTTGGACGAACACCATAAATTAAATTTCATAACATGATTATTTGGGTCCTCCCCCTCCTTTCCATTGAACTTCAGAATATCCGATGGAAGCTTTGTAGGAATAACAGGCCATTGGGGAGAGTGACGAATAGGATCATTGAGGATCCTAGACAAATCTGGCAAATCCAAGGTAGCAAGAAAAGGCAACTGTCGATTCACTTGTGGGTACTGGTGACTTTGGGGTGGAAGCCCCATCAGCAAACCAGTAGGACCGTATGTAGTCTACCCATAAAGGGAAGACCCTGGCTGATTCAGTGGTGGCTGGATAAGATAGTAACCCCAAGGATTATGACCTTGAGTTTGAGTCGGGACCTGAGGTTGAGTAGTTTGACCCGAACCCCAAATAGGATTAGTTATACTCGGATAAGTTTGGCCTACAGTAGGGAGAGTTTTTTGCCCCCCATCATTTTGAGGAAAGTTTCGTAGAAGTTGATTCAAATACTGGGCCAAGTCAGGAGGTATGTTTTGTCCAAAAGGTGAGGTTGGTCCCCCTATGGTAGGTATAGTTCCACCCGAAAGTTGCGTGTCAACCGTAGGTTGTGTAGTAACTGTGTTGTGTCCGGGAAAAGGAAAAGGAACCATACCACCCTGTCCACCAACAAGAATCTGCAAGTTTGGTGCAATAGTCGGGATAGTGCCACTAGGATTAGGATTGCCAAAAGGAAGTGGAGGGAGTGTCGGAATAAATTGAGGAACATCATACCCAGGAAAAGGAGGAACACCTGGAGAACCAACTAGGGTTTGTGGAGGTGTTGGATTAGGAGCATTCAACAAAGCATTCAAAGCATGGTAACCAGGTGGCAATGTTGGGATGACATCAGGTATTCTTTGGGTATTGATAGGAGAAAGAGTATCTGCAGTAATTTCGGTTTGGACACTCATAGTATTTGCGAGATGGGCCATCTCGGGAGGGAGAAAAAAATGATAAGTGGTAGTCTCTGGTGTAGTTTATGTCTTAGAAAACACTGGAGGGTTGATTTCGTAGACTGGAGGTGACTCAGTGCCAAAAAGGACTCAGCAAAAATCACCTGACCAAACAGGATATTGGCCTACTACACCATGAGAAGGCCCAACGGTTGATTGAGAAGATGTAACAACTGCTTCTTCAGAAGAATTTAATCGCACAACAGGTCATTCACCACGACAAATGCAATAGTCCTCTCTAGTATTGGTGATTCGAAAATCTTCGAGAGAGTCAGTACGGTCTACCTGTGGAGGTGGTGTGGTGACAACTGGAACGTCACTTGTTTCCCCGTGTGGTGGAGTAACCACTGGGACTTCGCTCTGACGAGGAGAGCCCTCAGGTGTGCTAGTAGGCAAGGGTTGAGAATCATCCAGATGTTCTGGAGATAAACCTTGCATCCTACGTGAACGCCTTGGGGGAGCAATTGTAAATGAGTGACAAGCTCTGCGAAAAAATTCCTATGGTCAACTTTGAGAAACAAACAACATGTGCTAGTAAACAAAATCTAGGAAGCAATCACCAAGCAAACAATACCTTCTAATTTTGAAGCCACTAGTTGGTGATGAAATCCAACGTCGCAACAATGAGACAAGAAGGGGTGGGGCTAGGGTAGAAACGTTATGCTGACGACCTGCTTAACGGAATTACACCCTGGTGCAAGCTCCCACACATAATCATGGGTATACCCTCCAAGGAGCCCGAGTGATTCTGGTCAACGTCAATTCCTGGTACCATGAAGACTTTCCCCTCCACAGTCACCTTGGGTAAGAACCTAGAGAGATAGGCCACTAAGGTCACCACAAACAACAGTAAAGCCTAGGGGAACAGTCGTCAGTCCGATCCACACGCAAGGGCAGGGTATATAGCCCGAAATCAACTCAAAGGCTTCCACTCATCATTGTGGGTATACCTCAGAGTGATCCTCATAATACGTGAAATCTCTACACCGATGTCAACAAAGCAGGGTTAGTAACTCTGCCAACACCAATGCGACCTAGTGCTTGACCCTTGTGTTAGAAGGGCTTCCCAGGACAATATGCTGCAAATGGAATTTTAACACTCCCTAACCCAAGATGCTATTGTGTGTTTTGAGATTTTGGAGAGTGTATCTCTATTCCTACTCCAAAGCACTAGCCTAGATAAATGTTGGTGTATAAGAGCCCTAGAAAAGAGTTACTAGATAGATTTTAAGATTACGCAATGTTTTTAAAAGCTGTTGTTTACTCAAAGGTAACGGAAGTGAAAATCATGTTGCATGAATCTGACCCAAATAATGCAAGGATAATAATGAAATATAACACTTTTCATTCCATGAATCCTATTGATGGGAGAGAGAGAGAATTTTCCAAATCAACGCAATACTACAATGCAATGCACAATTTCCTTTCAGATGTCAATGCAAACAATCATTTAACAAATGACAATATCTATGTGTATTTTTCAAATACTTTAACAAACTCTAAAATTTGATTTTCCAATGTTTTCTAAAAGACAAAAACAATGTTTTTTTTGAAAGAAAATATTATTGTTCACTTTCCAAAAAGAATTCTCACGGTATCAATGAGAAAGCATCAAATCAAATCATAAAGAACCAAGCAATAATAACCCAATCAACTCTTTCAATTAAAGCAAAAATAAAGAGCAAACCAATGAGTCTTCTCAATGTAAACGAAAATGTTCTTTCAAACCAACAAGCAAATGAGAAAAACCAAACACTTAACTCTCAACCAATCCCTGGTTCTTAGCTAATCAGACACACTCAATCCTAGAAGTTAGAGAGAATGAAATTTCCAATAAGAGCCAAGAAACGAAAGTCAAGCTACAAAGGGCAAGAAAAACCTTGAAACCCTAAAACTGTTCGAGCATGCAAACTAAAGAAAGAGCTATATCAATCAATGATCCAATAAGCCCATCAGAGGTGAATCAACTGATCTAAGGAGTCAAAACTCAATTTCAAAATTTTCAAAAATCTTGCTCGTAGGCAAGCAGTGGTACACAGTGTGAGAAGCTAAGATTCTCGTAGGCAACCTTGTAACAAGGTGCGAGGTGTTCGCAATGGACCCTATGTCCAGGGTGTGAACCTAACCAGTTCTCGCAGGCTGCAGTTAGACGCAGTGTGAGAAGTCCTGAAGATGACAAAAATTTTGAAAATGAAAGAAAAATTGACAAAGGCTTCTAGACCCAGAAGGTCTCTCGGGACATCCCGAGGACTCAGAGACTGACAAGACAAGAGAAAAATGAAACTGGAGCAAATGGCCACAGAAAATACAAAAGACCACCAAAAAAATAGGATTATTCCCCAGTGGAGTAGCCGATTTTGTTTCAGGATTAATCCATGAGTGTGGACACAAACCGATCTCCCTAGATCCACCTGGATCTAGAACAAAATAGGACAAAATAATACTCTTTCCCTAGATTACAAATATTGAATGAACTAGGAGGTAGGAATCATGAACATACCTTCTAATTGCTTCCTTGGGTCTCTGTTGTACCAGCTTCACTCCAATTCTCTTGTGTCGCCAATACCAGGACAACTCAAACCAATTGAAGTGAAAACAACTCAATATACTCAACAGTTAATCTATACATATGATCAAGGAGTTATGTAATAAAGTGACATCAACTTTATGGGAAAGGGACATATTACTGTATTAAATTGATAGAAAGGAAGAATACAACTTGAGCCTTGATGTTGCAAGTCTCCTTTCGATGGCTCCTAGCTCTGACACACACACTTGCACATGCATGAAGAAGATCAACCACTTTTTGATAACCTTTCCGACGTCTCTAGCTGATGTAGCATCAATCCTTCATACAATCTTACACTAATTCTCCAATAAATCTCTTGCTAGTTTGCTGCTTAACCTTTTCCATGAGCATTCCCCTCAATTTATAAGATAAAATGGATTAGTTACTTGGATAGGAATGATCCCAAGATATCAGGAAAGCCAGTACTTAGATAACCATTCGAATGCCAACTCATCCTTCTAGAAGATTCCCTTCTAGAAGGTTCGAGAATTTATCTTTTTCTTCCCTTTAGAAGATGTTCGCACCCTGATAGTTAGGTACAGTGCGAACCTCTGCACTCTAGCTTAAGCCAGCCTGCGAGAATCATGCATTCTCCCAGGAAAATATATAGGTAGCCTGTGAACCTCCCTTAAAAATATGATTTCTGGAAAGAGACAAAAAGTAACTTTTCTCAGGAAAGTGTTCTAATTAAGAGCCTGATTTCTCCATCATCATTACATCATTATGACAACCAAAATTATGGATAATAGTCATTGGGGTTGGCATTGGTGAGCTAATACCTTGCTGCAGTAATGTAGGTCCCTGAACTCACTCCCCAACCTCGTTTGTCTTTTCCCCTTTTTTGAGGGGGGATTTCCCTTGTAGGCAGAGCTTCAAGACATTCCATTTCTCTTCTAATTCAGGGGGGATGTTAACCATTCCCCACCCTAGACACATCTTGTGCTCATCATTCCCCCAAATAGAGATGTCCCAGAGAGAGTTTAACTTTTGAGTGACCATCCACTCTTTGTGTTGCACTAGATCCTGTCTCAGCCCATGGGAGGGATCTCCCATGATTGAGTCTTGCCAGATATTGATTTTTTTCCCATTCCTTGGCACCCAAGTGAGATGAGGTCTGAAGTGGGGCATAGTCTTTTGAAAGAGAGAGAATATTGGGGAGCCTCTTTTCTCCAAACATGGGCGCTCTATACAACTCTACCTTGGACCCCTAAAGTACTTTTTCCATAACACTTTTTTACTCCACGTTGGCTTCCCAGTAACTAGATTCGAGAGAAACTTTTCCCCCAGTTCCAGATTTTGTACGTGAGTGTTTTTTAAGTTGAGACCATCTTCCAGGATAGGTTTAGATATTTTCTCCCAGCTTATAAGGTGCAACTTTCTCCCTGACTATTTTCCCCCTTCCCAGAGGAAGCGCCTAAACATTGTTTCAATTTTTTGAATTATAGAGACAAGGGTCAGAAGCAAAGAGATTTGGTAGATTGGAATGCTGGCCAAAGCTGCCTTGATTAGGACAACTTTACCTACCAGGTTTAACCAATTCACACCCCAGGAGGCTATTTTTTTCTTTATCTTGTTAATCAGCAAATTCCAATGTGAGGATCTTAGGGTAGATTTGAAGATTGGGACTCCAAGATATTTGAAGGCATCCCAATTGGTGCAGCCTTCCATTCCCAGTATCCTAGCAATTCCCAACATTTTATTTGGCGTTATATTTCAGCTATAGATCTTACTTTTGGCATGGCTTATGACACTTCCTGAGATTTCAGTTTACGCTTCCAATTCAACCTTGAATTTCCTTGTTGTATCCAAGCTTGCTCCTCCCAAAAGTAGAGTATCGTCTACAAATTGGGAATGATTTATGTCCTTCACCCCTAACGCTATTCTTAACCCATGGAGGTTTTTTTGATTCTGGGAGTGCTCTAGTTTGAAGCTCAGAACTGAGGCTTGAATTTCATAGAGGAGGGGGGGGAGGGGGCAACCTTGCCTGAGTCCTCTGGAAGCTTGAAAGAACTTTGTTACCCTTCCATTCACAAGAGGGGCTATCCAAGGTGATCTGATACATGCTTTGATCCAGTTTACAAAATCTGGGGAGAACCAAAAATTTCCCATAACTTTAAATAAAAAATTGTGCCTAACTTTATCAAAGGCATTGACGAGGTCAAGTTTTATTATCATACCTTTGTCTTTTCTCTATATGCTTGAGTGTAGGGCCTCTTGCACTAGGATGATATTATCTACTATGTGCCTACCTTTGATGAACCCTTCCATTCACAAGAGCGGCCATCCAAGGTGATCTGATAGATGCTTTGATCCAGTTTACAAAAGCTGGGGTGGACCCAAAATTTCCCATAACTTTAAATAAAAAATTGTGCCTAACTCTATCAAAGGCATTGACGAGGTCAAGTTTTATTATCATACCTTTGTCTTTTCTCTAGATGCTTGAGTGTAGGGCCTCTTGCACCAGGATGATATTATCTGCTATGTGCCTACCTTTGATGAACCCTCGGTTTCCTGGAATGATTAGAGGGAGAATTGTTTTAATTCTATTGGCTATTATTTTTGTGAGGATTCTGTAGCTCGTATTGCAGAGGAAGATTAGTCGAAATCTGTTGAAGTTGGCTGCTCCTTTTTCTTTCAAGATCAGCGCCAGGAAGGCTGAGTTCATTCCACCTCCTAGCTTGTTGCTTGTTTGATATCTTCAGATGATCTTTGTTAGATCTAATTTTATTATATCCCATCTCTGCAGATAGAATCTTGCATTGAATCCATCTGGACCTAGGTCATTGTCAGGGTTCATTTGTTCCAGTGCCTCCTTTATTTCATGTTGTGTGACTTCCTTAATTAGTCTATTGTTGATGTCATCCTTGATGAGAGTTGGAATGAGGGAGAGCGAGTAATCTTTGTGGTATGTATCAGTCCTTTGTGTTTCTGGATAGAGTTCTTCGAAGGTTTCAAATGTCACTGCTTTAATGCCTTTCGGATCAGTGATTATCTGATTTTGAACCTGAATTTTTGTCACTGTTTTATATTGCTTCCTGGCCTTAGCTTGCCTGTGGAAGTAGCTTGTATTTTTATCTCCTGCTTCTAGCCAGAGGCTTTTGGATTTCTTCCTCCTTGCAGGCCTTATGCCATTGTCATTGTAGATGATCTTCTTGTTGCAGGAATTATTGGGTGATCTCCTTATTTTCCATTTCCAGTTGGTGTTTCCCTAGTTGCTTTTGGGATTCTGGACGGGAGTTGATTGGGTTTGTATGACCCTTTGCCCAAGTTTTTAGAGTTGTATTTAATCTCCTTAGTTTTTCTTCCCACACAAAGAATGTTGAACCTTTTACTGTTCCATTCCAAATTGTGGACACTAGCTTTAGGAAGTCTTTATCTTGGGGCCAAACTGGGCTAAATCTAAAAGGTATGGGTCCCTGGATTTTGTCAAACAAAATTTCTAAGAGGATGGGCTTATGGTCTGAGACGCTGTGTGGGAGGATCGCAGAGGTGGTAGTGAGTCCCAACAACAAGAAGGATCTTTGGATGAGGAATTTGGCTGTTATATGCCCTAGTGCTACCCTTTTATTTGACCACGTGTACTTGCCTTTAGTAAGCTTGATAGATTCTAGGTCCCAGTATGACATTAGATCTTCCACCGACTCTCTTGTTGGGTCTCGCACAATGGAGCTGCCTTTTTTTTCCCCTTGAGCTAGGGTCACATTTAGATCCCCCCCAATAATGATATTGTCTAGATCATTTTGCAGTAAATAGTCTTTTAGGGTCTCCCAACATTGCTTTTTTTCCATTAGCAGTTGTGGAACATAGATATTGAATAGGCTTACCAATTGACCCATTTCCTTGTGGAGGAATTTGGTGTGGATCCAATGCATTCTCGTGTCAGTGTTGATCAACTCGAACTTGATGGTATTCCACAGGGTGCCTAACCCGTCGAAGGCACCTCTTGCATTTTTAGCTATTCCTTGACTGCTTCTCCAAACTTCAGTTGTTTCTTTGAGTAAGTCTTGGTTGTCCATATTGGTCTCCTGGAGGAGTAGGATATCTATATTCAAGGATTTTATGATGTCCTTAAGTGCTTCTTCTTTCCTTTTTCTACCAAATATCTGAGAGTTTCAGGAAGTTAGATTCATCAATTACCTTGGGGGGATGACTGGCCTCCTTGGGAGGCCTTGGAGTGCTTCCTTGTATGTCTGACATTGATCGGTTGTTTGATTGTTGGTTGCGATCCTTTTAGGATGTCTCTGTAGGTTTCTTTGTCACTTTCTTATTTCTTCGATTTCCTACCTCTTCCTGTTTTCTTTGGTGTGACCCGAGCATCGCTTGGGCCTTCATACTCACTATCTAATGAGATCTCCCCTTCCTTTGCATTTGGACTTGCTTCCTTTCTTGGGGAGGAGTTGCGTTGCTCTTGTTCTTCTGTCATCCCTTGGTTTTCTTTGACTTCGGGGGTCGGATTTCCATTTGTTTCTTCCTCTTGGGCCTCTTCTCGTGAGTTTTCTTTTTCTTTTTCCTCCATAGTTTCCTGAGCCAAAATTCTGAAGGTGTTCTCTTTTCCTTTGTCAGATTTATTTCCTGGGTCTTTGGATTGAATGGGGTTTGTATTTTCGTTCCTAGGTCATTTAGATTTGGAGTTGGATATTCATTTTCATGGCTATTGCTATCCTTCTTCCCCTACTTTTTCCATGATTGGATTTTTAGGGTAGTTCCTCTAGAAATGACCGTATTCATGGAATCCCCTGCACTTGAATGGGATTTATTCATAGTCTAGATTCTAGTAATTCTTCCAATCCCCGACCTTAAGTTTTATCACTTCTGGTAGACCCACCTCTAGATCGACTTCCACACAGATTCTTGCGCAGGAGTATTCGTCTTTCGGGTCTGTTCGATTGATGTATTGTCCCAACCCATTCCCAATTGCCTGAAGCAAAGAGGGATTCCAATAGTGGATTGGCAGATTGGGCAGCCTGACCCAAACTGGGACATCTTTGGGGACTTCTAAAGATGGGTTGAAGCTTGGAGTCCAGTGATTCAGATAAAGCCCCTGAGTTCCCATGAAGTACAACCCATTCCTGAATATGAGATCTCTATATTCTTGAGAAATGAATTAAAAAATAAAGAATCCTCTTCCCACCTCATAGCATGTTACACTGGTTTTTATCAGCAGTCTCCAATTCCTTTGGATCTAGTTGTCTGTGGTTTGGGCTAAAGGCCAGAGCGCCATGGATTGACCTACTAGTCCTCGTTCTGAAAGGGAAACTGCAACCTTCATTGGGTGGTCAGGGGGGAGATCAACCTTAGGAATGGAATCAAGCTTCTTGATGAAGCTGCTGGGTTCTGCAGGTTGGATCTTATTACCATAGGCTGCAAGGAGCTTTTGAAAAGAAGAGGCAGGAGAAGGAGGGGCTGACGGCTCACCTCCTCCCTGAGCGGCCATGGGAGGAAAATAAGGAAAAAATAGGAAAACCCTAAATAATCTCAGAGAGCACAACAATCATCCAAAAACTTCATTCCACTCTTATAAAATGCACATTGCTGATTTTCAAACACCACCTTATAATTTTTCTCACACAATTGGCCAACACTCAATAAATTATGCTTTAATTGTGGAGTGTAATAATTGTCTTTAACACTTTTCATACCTTATTTAGTATGGACTTCCATAGCTCCTTTTGCAGAAACCTCCAATGCTTTGTCATCACCCAGCTTGATCTTGGATTTGAAACTCTCATCCATTGTAGAAACTAGCTTCATATTTCCTGACATGTGGTTAGAACACCCTAAATCTAAATATCAAATATCTTTAGTGCCATTTTCATCTTTGTCATAAGATAAAAATAAATTGTTTGAAGAGGCTTCATCACCTTCTTGAGAATAATTAAAACCTTTGTTATTATTACCTTCTTTTAATCTACAATCCATTTCAAAGTGACCATAGCTTTTACAATAATAACACTAGATATTTCTTTTATCAAATCTACCTCTGCCTCTTCCTCTTGAACCACCTCTTCCTCTTGGATAATTTGGATTTTTACCTCTACCTTGGCTTTGGTTTCTTTTGCTGCTAGTGTTGGCATCTTCATTCTTTGTAATTTGCAATTTTGAAGAAAAATATTTCTCGCCACTTTCTCGAAATGAATCTATCAATCTTTCTTCATGAGACATAAGAGATCCAACTAGGTGATCAAACTGAAGAGTCGACAAATCCTTGCTTTCTTCAATGATTATGGAAACATGGTTCCACCTTGGTGTTAGAGACCTCAACAACTTTTTAATCAAAACCTCTTTGTCCACAATTTCTCCAAGAGTAGCCATCTTATTGACTACATCTTTTACTCTCACACAATAATCACTTACATTTTCAGCTTCTTGCATCTTCAATTTCTCAAATTCTCTTTTCAATGTCTGTAGCTTCACAAATTTGACTTCATCACTACCTTGGTAAGCTTCTTGTAGAGTTTTCCAAGCATCCTTTGCTATCTTTGCACCTGCAATTCTTCGAAACAAACTTTCATCAAGAGAAATTTCAATATGAAATAAATCTTGAGCATTCTTCTATCTAGATTACTTCTTATCTACTCTATCATTTGTAGTAAGAGTGGTCCAATCGTGTGGCTCTGCATAACCCATTTCTACAATCCGCCATAGATCTTTCCCTATAGAAAACCTCATTGTCTTGATGTACCAATAATCATAATCACTTCCATTAAATTCTGGAATGGGCAAGGAATTAGAGTTTGACATGATTACCCTAAAACAACAACAAGCTTTGATACCAAATGAAGGATCTATGTAGGCCTATATATGGACTAGATAATCATTCAATTGAATAGAATAACAATATACTAAACACTAAATGATTAAATCACAATATCATAGAAAGAAGAAAGAATTATTATTTAGGTAGTTGCACAAAAAGGTTACATCCAACTATGATTAACCTTGATCTTTATAACAATACATAGCCTCATAAAACAAACAGTTAGCTGCTCCTGATTGAACGCTTACAACATTTTATTTTAGAAAACTACTCATGAATTTTGCATTCATTATTTAGTCAGACGATCTATATCTAAATATTAATCGACACAAAAGAAAACTGCAAATAGATTGCATCATGTCAGATGATTGACAAGACTGCATCAATGACCAGCACTTCATAGCAAGCACATAAATTGACTACTCCTTTAGTGTGCATATCAAAATTTCCTAGCACACACATATTGAGATCCTCAGTCGAAGCATCCACAAATCTCTCATCTTCCTCAACACACAACAACTCACAAATCTCACATCAATGTACGGGTTCAACGTATATGTTGTTTTTTGCTCGTGACTCTCTCTAGATTGTGCAATCAATAACGCAACAAACAATCTTCTCATTTACCAATCTCATAGAAGTCCACATGACCCTTCAACTCTATGCCAAGACTTTGCGACCTTTTTTCATGGCTACAACAACTAAGTCTCTCTCTGCGTGCGGGATTCAATGGCTCAACCTAAGCTCTAATACCAAAATACAAAATACATTTTGTCTCTTGACTTTGTTACATATTTTTCAAGAGAATGTATAACCAAATGTTTTCGTAACCTCTGTGGGCAGTGAAACAATTTCATTTATTTCATCGTTATTTCTCTAACTAAGTTAGTTGGTGAACCATTGCTATATGTTTACTTGAATTCCATTTTAGTTTGGTTAGCAACTAGTTTTATGATAAAGCATTGTTCTTAGTAATAGGATTGTTTCACTTCAAGAAATAATTGGGAATAATAAGATTGTTTCTCCTTAAGGAGTTGGGGGGTCCCAATTCAAGCTCATTTCTAATAATAATAATAATGTGATATTCTCCTTATTATGAGTTACATTACCTTTGTTTTTCTCTCCTTTAATAAAATTATACTTTTATCTTATAATATCTCCCCTCTTTTGGTATAATGGTGTTCCTTGGAAATGACCTTGGCACTCTCAACAATGATAGGATGTCCTAAATTTCGAGACTAAAATTTCTTAACACAATTGTGCAATCTGTGTATGATTGCACAATGTTTTTCACTGATCTGATCTCTATATCTCTCCTATGTATTCTTTAACACACTAGCAATGAATTGTGTATACTTTTTTCTATTGCTTCAAATTCATTGGGTCGTTTGCATGGCCCTACTATAAAGAACATAGGTAAATCGAGGTTCGACATTTAGTGATTACAAACACAAGACACAAAAAAAAACACCCCAATAATGGTTGAATCACGAAATAGTTGTGGGGCCCAGTACTTCGCAATTTCAGGTATCAGCGTTTAGAAGCACCCAACATAAAAGAAGTCACAACAACTCTCGAATTGTGATATAGTGAACAATATGTGGGGCCTGCACTTCAGGGCTTCAAGTATCGAAAAATTGGAAGGTAATGGCTCTATTGCAGAAGCCGATAGATGTCCCGAATGGAAACAAAACCTCAAACATAGTTTACTAACTCAATAACAAAATTATAAATGTAGAGAGAATGCATGCAAATACACACCAACCACATCAATTCAAAAATGTGTTCAAGATATCTCAATTACAATTCATTTCTGGTATTTATACAGAAACATGAATTTAAAAATTGCCCCTTCGATCTTCTAAAATATTTAATGAATGGAGGTGATGTTGTCTTGCTTTCTTCAAAGGTTAAGGCGACCACTCTTTAAGATATGTAAGACAAAATTGTAATCAGTGGTTAATCCATGAGTCTTGAAGGGTCAAGACGACCACCGATTCACCATTTGCACAGGGGCAGTGAAATGATTACATCCTGACATACTCCCTCTTAATCATTTCAAAGCCAAACAAACTAAAACAAGTAAAACAAAATTGTTGTAAACAATGCAATACAACTCACAGACCCCAATATTTCTTCTATGATTTTTAAACAGTTAATTTCCCAAAGGTTTCGTAAATATGTCTGCAAATTGTTCTTCAGACTTATACAACTAAACATAAATTTATTTGTCATTTACTAGCTCTCGAATAAAATGATACCTTGTATCAATGTGCTTACTCTGTTTGTAAAAAACATGATTCTTTGACAGTGCAATGGCAGATTTATTGTCACAGACCATTTGGGTTGTGTCATTCTGGTCATTCAACAATTCATTCAAGACCCTTCTCATCCACACATATTGACATGAAGTTGTAGTTGTTGCAACATACTCTGACTCAGTAGAGGATATAGTCACAATGGGTTGTTTCTTTGATGCCCATGTCACTAGTCCAGATCCAAGACTGAACACATACCCATATGTGCTCTTCCTATCATCAATGGAACCTGCAAAATCACTATCAGTATATCCAATCAACTCAAAGTTTAAGATGGATGTGTATCAGATACCAAAATTACTTGTTCCAGCAACATATCTTAGGATCCTCTTTCCTGCTTTCCAATGAGTAGTCTTTAGAGTCTCCATGAATCTGGAAATCAAACTCATAGCAAACATAATGTCATTTTTGGTTTCTATTAAGTACAAAAGGCTTCCAAATAGCCTCTTATACAGAGTTGGATCATCACATGATCCCTCATCAAACATGCTAATTTTAATACCAGTTGCCATTGGTGTTGCATCTGGCTTGCAATTCAACATTCTAAACCTTTTCAACACTTCATTTGCATAGTTAGTTTGACAAATGAAAATTCCATCATCAGATTGAATCACTTCAATTCCAAGAAAATATTTCATCAATCCTAAATCAATCATCTCAAACTTTGTTTTCATGGCATTTTTAAAATCACCTATAGATAGATCTCCAGTTAAAATCAGGTCATCAACATACAAATAGACAATCAAAATTTTACCTTCCTGGTTTACTTTTGTAAACAAAGTTGGTTTACTTGGACTTCTGTTGAATCCAACATTAATTAGGTATTCATCAATCCTGCTATACCAAACTATGGATGCCTGCTTCAATCCATATAAGGCTTTTCTCAACTTGTAAACTTTATCTCTATACTTATCAATCTCATAACCCAGAGGTTGTCTTACATAAACCTCTTTTTCCAAATATCCATTTAAGAATGTAGACTTAGCATCCATCTGATGCATGATCCATTTATTCTGAGTTGCAATAGCTAAGACCATTCTCATAGTGTCAATTCTTGCTATAGGAGAAAATGTTTCATTGTAATCAATATCGGGTTGCTGACTAAACCCCTGAGCTACAAGTCTTGCCTTATACTTTTCAACTTCACCATTTGCATTCAACTTAGTCTTATAAACCCACTTAACACCAATGCTCTTCTTACCTTCAGGTAAATCGACAAGATCCCAAGTGTTATTTCTTTTAATCGAATCAATCTCCTCATCCATTGCTTTTATCCAGATATCCTCTTTAGCAGCTTCATCAAAACTTACAGGATCATATGCCATTAATGCAAAATTTGAAATCTGATCTACTTCTTCATTCTGATCATATAATTTTCTTAAGCTTCTAGTTTTTTTTCCTTTAAATCTATTTTTCAATGAAGCTAAAGTGGGATTTGATTCACTACTTGCCTGTGAATCTGTTTGATGTCCACCATGTCCAGATGGCTCACAATGCTCATGAGTTCTGGGCATTCTAAATTGAGATGGGATGAAATCTGGTGCTTGCCTTGTTGGGCTTCTTGCTGTAGGCATATGTGCATGTGGAACCAACTGCCCATCTCCTTCAGGGTGCTCAACTCCATCATCATCTTCACGGGGTAACACAACTCCCTCTGAAATTGATTTATCAATACTTCCATCCCAGGCTTCATCTTCTTTAAATTCAACATCTCTGATGATTATATATTTCTAGGTGATGGGATTGTAGAGTTTATATGCCCTAGACTCTTCACTGTATCCAACAAAGATACATCTCTCGCTTCTGTCATCCAACTTTCTCCTCATTTCTGCAGGAACATGTGTAAATGCAACACATCCAAAATTTTTGAAATGAGAAACATTGCAAGGCTTACCATCCCAGGCTTCCTGAGGTATGCGATCCTCATGGTCTTGGTCAAACTTATATTCAAGATAAAAACAGAGAAAGGAACTGCACCTCCCCAATATTCATTTGAAATATGCTTCTCTTTCAACATGCTTCGAGTCAAATCCATGACGGTCTGATTCTTCCTTTCAACCACTCCATTCTGCTGTGGAGTATATTGAGTAGTAAACTACCTTTTAATTCCATGAAGATCACAAAATTCAATGAATTCATTCAATTTATATTCACCTCCTCTGTCAAACATTAATATTTTAATGGTTCGACCACTCTCATTCTCAACCATAGACTTAAACCTCTTGAAAACATCAAAGGCTTCATATTTTTTTTTCAACAAATACAACCAATTCTTCCTACTGAAATCATCAATGAAAGTCATAAAATAAACACAACCAGTTAAAGAAGGTGTTTGCATAGGTCCACATAAATATGTGTGGATAATTTCCAATGGAGCTTTTTCTCTATAGGAAACACCTGAAACAAATTTATCTATGTGATTCTTCCCAAGTATACAACTCTCACAAGAGCCTGCAGGTTGCTAAATATAGGGAAACCCCTTTACTATCTGCTTCTTATGTAATAGATCTAATCCACCAAAATGTAAAATTCCATATCTCAAATTCCATAACCAAGGTTCATCTGAACTTTCATCTTTATAAGCATTCAAATAACCACTCAAATCATTTTTCATAACAAGTGGAAACATTCTATTCTTGGTCATATCTACTCTTGCAATCAACTATTTGCTGGGAAATTTATCATAGATTGTACATACCTTGTTTTTTAAGAACACTCTGTACTTTTTCTCCATCAATTGTCCAACACTAATAAGATTGCATTTTAGACCAGGCACGAAATAAACATCATCAATATTTATTTTCTTATTATCCTTACTGTAAACTGGAACTACACCTTTACCATTAACTATAACCTTACAGTCATTTCCTAGTTTTACTTCAGACTGAATACTATTGTCAATAAATGAAAATAAATCCTTATTATCAGTCATGTGATTACTGCAACCACTATCCAAAAACCAAATATCACTAGCATTTTCCTAAGTGACATTACAGGTCAAAAACATAGGATTTTGATGATCCTTAGACTCATTTGTAATATGTGTAGACTACTTTCTAGCATCTGCATGTTTCTTCCAACATTTGTTAGCAAAATGCCCAAACTTCTTACAATAATAACATTGTACTTTAGATTTATCATACCTTTGATTTTCTTGTTGCCAGGGTTTGTTGTTGCTCCCTCTTAAATTAGGAGGATTTTGCTGGGACTTCTCCTAAGACTCTAATTCAGTTATGTTGTCCCTTCGACCAAAACATCGACCTCCTCTTCCATGATTATAAGACCTTCCTCTTCCTCTACCTATGGTAATATGCAGTTTCGATTTGAAGGCATGCTCCAATGATCCTTCTTCATATCTAGATATCCTAGATTCATGAGCAACAAGAGAACTAGTTAACTCATCAATTTGCATTTGACTTAAATCCTTAAATTCCTCTATGGGTACAACAACAGGTTCAAACTTCTTGGGCAAACTTCTCAGCACTTTCTCAATAACTCTTTTATTTTCAATATCATCTTCATACTGCTTGAGCTGGTTCACAACACTCATCACTTGAGTCATGAAAGTATCAACACTTTCATTATCCTTCATCTTCAGATTTTTGAAATCCCTTCTTAAATTATGCAAATTGACTATCTTCACCTTGGACACACCTTGATAACAAGTTTCAAGAATGTCCCAAGCCATTTCGAAGATGCAGCAATGGAAATCTTTGTAAAAATGGATTCATTTAATCCTTGTTGGATTAATCCAAGAGCTTTGTTATCCTTCTTTTTGTTTTCCTTCAGCAAAACACGATCAACATTAGAGAGAGCCAATTCTGTTGCTATATCGATTGGCTCAACATAACCATCAATAACATAAGTCCATAAATCTTGAGAATGCAGAATCGTCCTCATCCGAATATACCAAGAGTCATATGACTTCCCATTCAGCACAGGAACCTGAACCTGAGAAGAGATGCTACCAAACAAAGCCATTAAAATTTTTTGAAAGAAATCAAATAAAACTTCACACCGAAAAAAAAATAAGAAGGTGAAATTGAGCACCAACATGAATTATTAGTACTAAATTGAGCAACTGGCAGGATACACTGCAGGCTCTGATACCAAATGTAAATAACAGAGGTAAATCGAGGTTCGAGATTCAACAATTACAAATTCCAGACACAAAACAAAACACCCCAACAACTGTCGAATCGCGAAATCATGAAATAGTTGTGGGGCCTAGTACTTCGCAATCTCCGGTATGAGCATTTAGAAGCACCCGACACAAAAGAAGTTGCAACAAGTCCTAAATTGCGATATAGCAGACAAGTTGTCAGCCCTATACTTCAGGGTTTCGGGTATCGACAAATTGGAAGGTAATGGCTCTATTGCAGAAGCCGATAGATGTCTCGAAAGGAAAAAAACCCCGAACAATGTTTACTAACTCAATAACAAAATTATAAATGGAGAGAGAATGCATGTGAATACACAATAACCACTTCAGTTCAAAAATGTGTTCAAGATATATCAATTACAATTTTTTTTTGGTATTTATACAGAAACATGAATTCAAAAATTGCCCCTTTGATCTTCTAAAAGATTTAATCAATGGCAGTGATGTTGTCTTGCTGCCTTCAAAGGTTAAGGCGGCCAATGTTTAAGCTATGTAAGACAAAATTGTAATCAATGGTTAATCCACGAGTCTTGAAGGGTCAAGATGGCCACCAAGTCACCATTTGCACATAGGCAGTGGAATGATTACATCCTGACACCTACAACCATCAGTCGACTTCAACAGACTTGATTTGCAGCAAGTATGTTATATATATATATATATATCGAGTTGAATAAAACAAGCCAAAACATTATCTATCCGTTTTTGCATATTTCTCTGCTAATTGATTCTAAGAATGGCTTCAGATGGTGTTCCAGAAGAATATATGGATGTTTTGTTCCAAGAATTTGCTTACGATCTGATTAGACTTTCACCCGCAGAAGACCCTGCTCAGATGCTATACAACAATAGGACAATCGAAACGATTTGGGTGACGAAATTTGAGGCCGTTAACCCATATACGGGCCAACCCAGGGAATGGTTTTCTTCACATGAGGACACCAAGGAAGTGTGCTAGGAACAAGCTTCGAGTTTCGACAAATTTTCATGTAAGCGAGATTGTGGATAAGTACGATACACATGTGAAGAAGTTGCTTGAAGATATTATCGATAATTAAATGGGGTGTAATTTATCAGCGAAATAAATTGGCATTGATATGCCAGGGAAACAACCGCCTCGTGCTTGGCTAAAGGAGAAATGGCTGCAATCCTGCAGCTATGCCATTGACACATATAATTTCTTTTAAATTTCATGATATAATTTGTTGTAAATTTATTTTCTATTACTCTAATGTTGAATTATGTGTTCAATCATTTTTTTTTTTTTAATTTTCACTTCTCTTTTTTTCACCTTAAATATTATAATGTAAATACTATAATAATGTTGAATTTGTTAAATATAATGTAACCTCAATAGTCTGATTGTACACTGCCAACTATACTTTCTATTCTTGTTTTGATTGAGCCTATTTAGCTCATCTATTTCCCTTTGCATACTGACTTCTTCATTAACTTCTTCATGTACTCATTTTGTACTCTTCTTCTTATATTCTAATATACTATTTTTTGTTCTATTTTTTCTCTCTGCATTTCTTGCTTCACAATTTATCATGGTATCAAAGCTACAGTAGTAAGCCTCTTCACATAGGCTGGAGAGCAACACGATCCTCAAACAGCGCAGAGCTTACACGGATCTTGAGAGCATTCAACACAGTCTTTTCACAAGGCTTGGAGAGTTGTTCGTCATACTCTCGAAAGATCCTCACAGGAAACTTCCACGAGGAAGAAAACCATCATACACTTAAAAGATCAGTGTAAGAAGCTCACGTGAGGTCGCATAGCATACTACGCTTGAAAGTTTCAAGGAGCAGAAACACGAAAAGGAAGTAGAGACTGAGAAGGAAGAAATAGTAAAGATTCTTGTTCAATTTTCAAAGAATCATCAAAGATTCACGAATAAGAGATGCAGGAGGCGGGAACTCTTGAAGAATTCAAAGCATTTGTTCAAATTTATGAAATATAGTTGCAAAAAGAAGAAGCATTTAAAGCATTTCGGAAATCGCTCAAATCTGTCAAAGATTGCAGCAGAGAACAAAGAGCTTGTGAAATTCTTTCAAATCTTTGAAAGATTCACGAATTTTTCTTCTGAGAAAGAAAATCCTTGCAAATGCAGCAAAGATCATGTCTAAGGAGCAAAGAACAACCATTGCAGCAGTAAGATCCGTCCTCCGAAAAGATCCAAGGTAGAAATCTAGTTCAGAAGGGATGAGGAGAGCGTGGAAAAGATGAAAGAATTTTAGCCATTAGATCTTGTGCATAGGACCGACAGTCGTTGGATCAGCGAGAAAGTGCATGAGGTTTAGTCCTCTAGAGCACACAGGAGAAATTTGACTTGCGAAGTCATGAAATCATCTGGACCATCCATCAAGATACACGTGGCGAGATCTCATCATTTCGCTGACTCGCAAGGTGTAAAGGTAAGAAGACTGCCGTAAGAATTCGCGAATCGTGAAATCACGAGTTATTCTGGACCGCTGGATTGAGATAGATCATGAGCTATCGATCTGATCCAATCGCAAAATCGGGGATTGGGCGTTGGACGAGCGACTGAGACTGCTCTCCAAAACCT
This sequence comes from Picea engelmannii, assembly GCA_009831015.1. NCBI lineage: Eukaryota > Viridiplantae > Streptophyta > Pinopsida > Pinales > Pinaceae > Picea > Picea engelmannii. The sequence continues at coordinate 540,250 of ML780183.1, read as the reverse complement.
CGATACACGAAATCCCAACATCACAAATTGAAAAATCCCAAGAGGATTGTGAGTCGTCCATATCAGAGGACAAGTGGCAGCAGATCCAAGTGCCATCATTTTGGCATTTCAGAGTTTGGGATATCGTAGGTCTTGTTGATGAAAGGTCACAACACTCCACGGTGAAAGTCCCAAAATCCTGAAAATATCACAACCATCCATTCGTTCGGACACATGGCAGAGATCAAGGAAAATGCCGGCATCTTGGCTATCGGGGTTTCAAGTATATAGAGGATTTGGAGTCACAAGTCGTGAAATCGCGAAACGACGAGGACCGTCCATCTTACGGGGACACGTGGAAACAAGCTAGGCCTTCGGGGAAAGTCCTGAAAGTAAAGGGCCATTGACATTCTAGTAAATCAGAGATCGGGGAATCAAGGAGTCAGAAGAGCTCGCTAACAGGGTTTGCAAAGTCGTGAAACCCAGAATCCTGAAATCCCAAAAGGATCTGGACCGTTGAAATTGTCCAAAGGAAAAATTTTGGCATTTCACATACTAGGATCCTGAAGGACCCAGGATCATCGCAGCAAAACTGTTGAAGTCCCGAAATGCGAAATCTTGAAAAGGCGTTTGAATAAGTGCCAAGATACTTCGGATTTCAGCGATTTGAGGGACAGAGAACCGACAAAGGCATTGCTATTCTCCGATTCGTGAAAATCCAACAACGCTTTAACCTTTAGGCATGTGGTCACATTGTTCAGAGACAAAGGTCCAATCTAAGGCCATTAAGCCCTCTTCGAAATTTCGACGATCGGAGGTTGGAGTGTCAAGAGATTGGAGGACTCGTATAACGAAGTCCCAAAGATAGAATCACGAAGCCAAAAAATCGTGAAGTCAAAACTCATGAAATATCGAATCGCAGAGTTTCGAAGCCACTACAAATTACACACAGGAGATAGGTAAGTAAGACTCTTTTTTTCTTTTTTTCTTGTTTTGCTGCATTCTTTAAAAGATGGCGATGTCTAGCAATTTAGGACCAACTCAGGGTCTGATTCTTCTTGGAAATAACTATGAGTTCTAGTCTCTTCGGATGAGATCCTTCTTGCAAGCACAAGAGTGATGGGATCGAGTGGATCATGGATATGTGGAACGAGATCCAGCAGACCTGTCTGCCATGACTAATCAACAAAAAATTGCTCAAGCAACACAGAGAAACAGAGAAAATAAAGCTAAATTTTGGATTCAAAATTCTGTGTATGACTCGATTTTCTCAAAAATCACAAGCGCTGGTACTTCAAAACAGGCCTGGGATATCCTTAAATATTCCTACCAAGGAAATGACAGGGTCAAAAAAATTAAACTACAGACCTTGAGAGCGCAATTCAAGACTCTAAGGATGACAGCGTCCGAAAATGTGGATCAGTTCATGACCAGAGTCATGGGCATCGTAAACCAGATCGGAATGACTGGTGAAACCATCACTGATCAATGAATTGTTGAGAAAATTCTCAGAAGCTTACCAAAGAAATTTGAAATGGTTGTAACAACAATCCTTGAATCCAAGGATCTGTCATGTTTTTCAGCAGATGAACTAATTAGTTCTCTGGTGACACATGAGACCAGACTGCATCTCACAGATGAGTCAATCTCCAATGCTTTCAAAACTCAATTCTCCTTCAGTAGAGGGAGAGGCAGAGGAAGAAGAAGATATCACCAAGGAAGAGGGAGCAGTCATAGAAATCCTCATTCCAGTGGAGGACACAGACAACAACAACCGAATCAACACTTCCAAGCACACAGACAACAAAATCAACATCATAATTTCCAACCTCAAAGAGGCAGAGGGAGAAGATCAAATGAAAAATCAAGCATACAATGTTATTACTGCAAAAAGTATGGGCACTATGAATCTGAATGCAGGAAGAAGCAAGCAGATCAGCTCTCAGGCAGAGCACATGTGTCAAATCACACGGGAGAAAACTCAGGAGGTATGTTTCTCTCATGCCACAAGACTGAAGAAAAACCTAAAGATATCTGGTTGTTGGACAGTGGATGCAACAATCACATGACAGATAACAAAGATTTACTTTCATGCATTGATTCTTCAATCTCATCTGATATTACACTTGGAAATGATTACTTAGTCAAAGTTCAAGGAAAAGGAACTGTTCTTATTCTTACAAAACCAAATGTAAAGAAAGACATAAACAATGTCTATCATGTTCCAGATCTGAAACATAATTTTCTAAGTGTAGGACAACTCATTGAACATGGTTGTAAGGTACCTTTTGAGGGAGCATCTTGCAAGATATATGAAAAAATCCCAAGAAGAAAATTGATTTCTGAAATTCATATGACTCATAATAGGATGTTTCCCCTTACACTCAGAATTGGAAATTTGATTCAACCATATGCACAGAGTGCATATACCCTAAATGAAACAATGGTTTGGCATACAAGATTTGGACATCTACCATTTCAGAGTCTAAGTCTTCTTCAGAAGCACTCCATGGTCAAAGGTCTTCCCATCTTTAAAGAGAAAATTCCCCCACGTGAGCCTTGCATACTTGGAAAACATAAGAGAACTAGTTTTCCACAGTCTTCCAATCAAGCCAAACAACATCTTGAAATTGTTCACATTGAACTATGTGGACCAATGCAAACAGATTCCATAGGTGGCATCTTTTATTTTCTAATGTTTATTGATGATTTCAGCAGAAAAATATGGATCTATTTTCTCAGACACAAGTCTGAAACTTTTGAAAAATTCAAATAATTCAAGGCAGAAGTTGAAAAACAGAGTGGCAAATATATCAAAGCACTCAGGTCAGATGGAGGAGGAGAATACAACTCCAGAGAATTTGCAAATTTCTGCAAATCACAAGGCATTATCATGCAAACGACAGCCAGGTATACTCCACAATAGAATGGAGTGGCTGAAAGAAAAAATCAAACAATAATGAATATGGCAAGAACACTTCTCAAAGAGAAAAGTTTGTCAAATAGGTTTTGGGCTGAATCAGTAGCATGCCTAGTTTATCTCTTGAATAGATCTCCAACCACAAGTCTAAAGATGAAAGTCCCTCAAGAAGCATGGAGTGGGACAAAGCTCAATGTTGCACATCTAAGGACATTCAGATGCATAGCATATGCTCACATACCTTCTGAATTAAGGAAGAAACTTGATGAGAAAAGTGAGAAATGTATTTTCATTGGATATAGTGAAACATCTAAATCTTACAGGCTTTACAAGCTAATCACCAAGAAATTAATTCTCAGCAGAGATGTAAAATTTCTGGAAAATCAATTCTGGAATGATTTAGAAAATCAGCAAATGGACAATCAAAATCCATTGCTGCCAAGTTCTAAAAACGCAGAAAATTCAGGACAGCAAGTACCTCAAACTATTCTTCCAAGATTGCAAGTACAAAGACAGCCTGAAAATTCTCAGGATACCTAAACTTCAAGCAGAGAATCATTCTCTGAACCACACAATCAGAGAACTCGAATTTTGAGATAAATCCATCAGCAGTTGGATGACTTTGAACAACACAACCTTTTTTCTTTAATGTCATGTCAACCTACATATTTTAAGGAAGTAGCTAAGGAGCCACATTGGGTTCAAGCCATGAACCAAGAAATTGACTCCATTGAGAAAAATCAGACATGGTATCTTGTTGATTTGTCAAGTCACAAGAAAAGTATTGGTGTCAAGTGGGTTGACAAAGCTAAACTCAATGAAAAAGGGCAGATCGAAAAACACAAGGCAAGACTTGTTGCCAAAGGATTCTCACAACAACCAGGTACTGATTATGGTGAAACTTTTGCTCCAGTAGCAAGATTAGACACTGTAAAGACTCTATTGGCCATAGCAGCCTAAGACAAATGGCAAGTATACCAAATGGATGTCAAGTCAGCATTCCTGAATGGTTTCTTAGAAGAAGAAGTTTATGTTGATCAGCCACCTAGATTTGAAGTCCAAGAGCAACCAACCAAAGTATATTGGTTGAAGAAAGCCTTATATGGCTTAAAGCAAGCTCCAAGAGCTTGGTACAACATAATTGACACTTACCTGATCAAAAGTGGTTTCAGCAGAAGTCAAAATGAGCTAAATTTTTACACCAAAACAGATCAGCACGGTAAAAGTTTGATTGTATTTTTATATGTTGATGACATGTTCTATACAAGAAATCTTGAGTTAACAGATTTTAAACATGCCATGCAATTTGAGTTTGAGATGACAGATCTTGGCATAATGAAATATTTTTTAGGGATTGAGGTTGATCAATCAACCAAAGGCATCTTTGTTTGTCAGAAAAAGTATGCAGTAGACATCATCAAAAGATTTCACATGGAATAATGCAATCCAATAGAAACCCCTATACCCCTAGGCACAAAATTGAGCAAGAATGATGAAGGTCCTACAGTGGACTCTACCCTGTACAAACGTTTAGTAGGCATTTTGTTGTATCTTACTGCAACTAGGCCTGACATTATGTATGCAACCAGCCTTGTTTCCAGATTCATGGAATCGCCCAAAGATTCTCATTGGAAAATGGCGAAACGAATTTTGAGATATGTTGCAGGAACTCCCAATTTTGGCTTATGGTACACTAAATCTAATAGTAATCAACTTTCTGGTTACACAGATAGTGATTTTGCAGGTAGCCTAGACGACAGGAAAATCACATCTGGACATGTTTTTCAACTGGGCACGAACCTGATCTCATGGGCATCAAAGAAGGAGCCAATTGTTTCAATATCTTTTGTAGAGGCAGAGTATGTCGTTTATACCTCAGCTTCCTGTCAAGCTGTGTGGCTGAGAAGAATATTGAAAGATATGTCACATACAGAAAAGGATCCAACTCCTATTTTCTGTGACAATACTTCAGCAATTTCTCTATCCAAAAATCATGTGTTTCACAAGAAAAGAAAACACATTGACACTCGTTTTCATTTCATATGCGAGCTAGTCAGTAATGGTGATATTGTACTACAATTTTGTGGTTCTCGAGATCAACTTGCTGATATCTTTACAAAGCCACTAGGAAAATCGGTTTTTGATTTTCAAAGACAACACTTAGGCATAATCAGTGTTGATGCTTGTAACTGTTGAGTTTAAGAGGGAGTGTTAAATATAATGTAACCTCAACAGTCTGACTGTGCACTGCCAGCTATCCTGGCTAGCTGTACTTTCTATTCTTGTTTTGCTTGAGCCTATTTAGCTCAGCTATATCCCTTTGCATACTGACTTCTTCATTAACTTCTTCATGTACTCATTTTGTACTCCTCTTCTTATATTCTAATATACTGTTTTTTGTTCTATTTTTTCTCTCTGCATTTATTGCTTCACAATTGATCAGAATTGTGTGCTCATGTTGAATTTTGTGCTCAAGCTATTTTTTTTTTCACAACTTTCACTTTTTTTTCTTAACTTTTTTTAAGCTTATAGTATAAAATTTCAATTTTACATGGAAATACTTTCCATTCTAATGGTTTATTATTCAAACAAAGAAGATAACTACCAACATTAATCCCTGCCTTGAATAGCAAGGTTACAGTGCTCAACCAACATTAGAATGTTTATAGATTAGTTGGGTATTGTATTTTCTTCAATTAACTCTACAATGTAACTGGACATTGTTATGGAGCCATCACCTTACACATGTAATTCAATGGAATGGCAAAGTAGCATGCAATTTACTGATCATCTTTTGGATTAATCATGAATAACTCATGGCCATTTCTTGACTAGTAAATTGAATTTCACATTCCTTGAAACTGAGAATTGCGATATGGATGGATGGATCATATTTTGTGGTATTATGCAACAATTCTTGTGATATCTTCAAATATTAAGTATTTTATTTAATAAATTTTATTAAAAAAAATCGTATTTGACTTTATCAAGACATTTGATTGTTATTATTTAAATTATCTGCAAAATTTTTGACTTGTCAATTGTTTTTTTTTTATGGACAATTGTAAGAGACAAACTACTTTTAAATATAATAAATGCAACATGGATTTTTGTCACTAGTCAATTTCCAAGGAGGAAAATGAATTTAATGAAAAGTCCTAGGAAAAATAAAAACAATATATACAACATATGTGGGAGGCAATAGGTGGTTTAGTATGGTGATGAAATGAGATATTTGTTGTGTGAGCAATAATGTGTTAGGAAAATGATTGGCAAATAATTTTCCTAATGGTACAAAAGTACATTGGCTAAGGAGTGGAGCTCAGTTTGCTCTTATGGAGTAATAGTCAAGCTTAAGGGTGATAACTTGGTTGTTCTATATCTATGGTTGGGTGGAACGTGGTCGTTCTACCTATTTTCCGTTTGTTGGCAATATGACCTACAATCAGTTTTCATTTGCATCTGTTATTTATGAACTTTATCTAAATATCAGAAAAAAAATATATTTTATAAATTCAATTTCATTGAAAAGAGTTTGTATACATGTGTATAAATTTGATAGAATGATGAATTTAGAAAATCGTGAGGTAGTAATAGTATAGAGATATAGATATGGAGCATTTATTCATCCGAAATCATTCTCCACTCTACAGGAAAAGTCTAATCTCCTTAAAGAAGGACAATTTAAAAAAAGTTTTAAAAAAAAAATTACAATTTTAAAATGGTTCTCGTCAATATTGAAAACTGAGTACCTTATTTGTACCCCTAAAAATAATTGCAAGTAAAGGAAATGATTAGTACAATATCATGGAAGGACAAGAATTGAAAACAAATTTACATAAATGCATTTTCAAAAGGTCGTTAACCTTACCCTCATCATTTACGGAGCGATCTGTTGGATTTAGGTAAACATAAACTACCCTTTGTCTTCTGTGTATATAACAAACATAATCAGAATTGTCCCTGTGACAACATTGAAGGAAAAACATACAATAAAAATGGAAACACCAAACTTATTAACTGCCACCCGTCGAGAGCCTAGATAGAATCTGGAATCGGTTGGCATAAAACTCAGATGCACGACAATGGGAGGCCCTCTGCGTAAAGATAAATTATACAGAGCTGAAATATACAAACCAATTATATATAATATATTCAAAAAAACCACGATTTTCTTTCGACAAAGTACATTCATAACAAGAGCATATCAAAGATGAAATCCTTGAGGGAAAGAGTAACATCTGGTTTGAATATAAGATTACTTAAACGAGATAAAACCCATTATTTCTTGAAATTTACTAACACAAGGTTATTCACATGAAAATCAATTCGGAAAAACTCACATACTCAATAACTCAATAATTGGTTAACAAACCATGAACTAAACATAATACATTTGTTTCCATAAACTAGCCTTACTTCAAAAAATAAATTTGTTTCCAGATCTTAAACAGATTGACTTGTATTTTTGTGAGCATTGTGTTTATGGAAAACATAAAAGAGTCATATTTCTTGGAGTCTGAAAAGAAAAGAAGAGTGAAAGGTTGTAGCTTGTGAATACAGATGTATAGGGACCTACTTAGGTATCATCTCTTGGTGGCTCTGGTTAATTTGTTACTTTTATTGATGATGCAACTAGAAAAAATTGGGTTTATTGCATTCAACAAAAATATGATGTTTTTTATACTTTTAAGAAATGGAAAGTTTTGGTTCAGAAAGAGACATGAAAAAGTTTGAAGTGTCTTAGATCAAACAATGGAGGTGAATATTTCAATAAGGAGTGTGATGATTACTATTCATACCATGAGATTCATAAAGAAAAGATAGTTCTAGGAACACCACAAGAAAATAGTGTGTAAGAAAGGATGAACACGACAATCATGGAGCGTGGAAGGAGTATGAGATTGCATGCTAGGTTGACCTTACAGTCCTAGGAAGATATTGTAGATATTAATGTTTACTTAATAAAAAAAGCACCTTCAAACTCTTTGAATGGTGGAATTCCACATGAGGCATCGATATGTAAAAAGATAAACTATTCTTTTTTGAAGACTTTAGATTGTGAAGCATTTTCCCATATTGATAAAGAAAATAGAAAAAAAGATTGAGACAAAATCCAAGAAGTGTACCTTTATTGGATACTCTGTTAATTATTTTGGTTATCATTTATGGGATTATAAAAATCACAAAATCATTCGGAGTTGAGATGTGATATTCAATGAGAAGGTCATGTACAAAGATTAGTTGTAGGGATAGATACAAGAAAAAAAAACCAGAATACACAGTGCTTGTTGAGATCACTGAAAAGATATTCCAAAGGTAGAAGAAAATCAAAATGTACAACAACAGGAGAAACATGTACCTCAAACTCCTGCAAGTGTTGTTAGAACATCTACTAGGTTAAGTACACCCCCTGAACGATACTATCATTCATTGTATTATTATTGTTGACTGATTCTGGTGAACCAAAATGTTATGAAGAGGCAATGCAGGTAGACACTAAAAATAAGTGGGAGCAAGCCATGAAAGAGGAAATGGATTCCTTGGAAAATAACCAGACTTGGGACTTGGTTCAGTTGCCTGCAGAAAAGAGCATTGCAGAATAAATGAGTTTACAAGTTGAAGGAAGAAGAAAAAGGGAAAAATCCATACAAGGCTAGACTCGTTGTAAATGGGTTTGCATAAGAGAAAGATATATATTTTGATGAAACATTTTCTCTTGTTGTTAATATGACTTCAATGAGGATTATTTTAAGTCTTGTAGTAGTAGAAGATTTGCATCTTGAATAGTTAGATGTAAAAACAAATTTTCTCCATGGGGATTTGGAGGAAGAGATTTATATGTAGCATCCATTGGGGTACGAGGTCAAAGGAAAGAAAAATTTGGTATGCATGTTGAAGAAGAGTTTGTATGACCCAAATCAATCTCCAAGATAGTGGTATTTGAAGTTTGACAGGCTTATGACAAAACACAGTTATAGTAGATGTCATCCTGTTCACTATGTTTATATTAAAAGGATAGAAAATTGAAGCTATATTATCTTGCTATTGTATGTAGATGTCATGCTTGTTGCAGGGTCTAATATGGTAGGATATAAATTTTCTCAAGAAGAAACTAGATAATTCATTTGTGATGAAGGATTTGGGTGTTTCAAATAAAATCCTTGGTATGAGAATAACAAGAGACAGGAAAAATCGCAAATTGACATTCTCTCAGGGTGAGTACATAGAAAAGGTCTTGGAGAGGTTTTCAATGCAAAATGAAAAATCAATTAGTACACATTTGGCCAACCATTTCAAATTAGCTAAGGAAATGTGTCCCAAGACACAAGAGGAGATAGAATACATGTCCATGGTCCCTTATTCATCAGTAGCTCGAAGATTGATGTATGCGATGGTTTTCTCAAGACCAGATATTGCACATGTAGTGAGAGTTGTAGGTAGGTATATGAACAATCCAAGTAAAGAACATTGGGAGGAAGTAAAGTGGATTCTCAGGTATTTGAGAGGTACTAGTACTCATGCGTTGTGTTTTGAAGGTTCATAAACTATTCTACAGGGATATGTTGATTTACATATGGCAGGTGATAAAGATAGCAGTAGGAGCACTACAGGATATGTTTTTATTGTAGGTGGAAAAACAGTAAGTTAGATTTCAAAATTGTAAAATTTTTTTGCAAGTTCGACAACAGAAGCAGAGTATGTTGTTGCTATAGAGGTTGATAAAGAAATTATTTGGTTACAAAGGTTTATGGAGAAATTGGGAAAGAAGCAAGAGAAGATCAGGTTGTACTGTGACAACGAGAATGTCATTCATCTTGCAAAGAACTCAGACTTATATTTGAAGACTAAGCATATACAAATTAGGTACCATTGCACACGATCTATCTTGGAAGATCGACATTTGAAGTTGGAAAATATACACACTAGTCAGAATCCTAAAAAGATGTTAACAAAGGGAGTAACCGGGGAGAAACTGAGTTCCTAATCATTTTCAGACTTTAGTTAGTCTTCAAGCATGAAGGTGAAGATGAGAAATTGTTTAGGTCCAATATGGATCATAGTCCAACAAGTACAACAATGATGGAGTTGTTGTGATCAGTCTCTAAGTGGGGGATTGTTGGTTGTGGAGATTGATTATATTCTTGATTTAGAGTTCTTTTTTTCAATCATGTTTATACCCCATGAATACTGTACACCCCTCCACATGGGGGGGTTGCAAGGGGGGATTTCCCCTTCTGCGGGGTCCAGGGGGCTCATGCCCCCAGGTAGAGGTTCTGGGGGAAGCGAGACCTTGAAGGAAAAATTATCTTGTAAATGTATATTGTAATTTCATAGTAAATCTGAACCCTTCATTATAAGGCCACAGATCTGACGGTATAATTTATGTTAGAAAATTTTCCCTAGATGGAAACCGTCTTTTATGAGGGAATTGTATTTCATCTATGTATCATTGTGAATATTGTATTATGAGAGAGGATATTGTGAGAGAAATAAGAGGAAGTTACAACGGGTGTGTTGTAGGTTATATCCCTTCGTTTGTTGGATAATAATAAAGGAAGGACCTGGCAATTTCTCTAGTGGACATATCCCACACTGGGTGAACCACGTATATTTGTATCTCTATTGTATTGTGTATATTCTATGTTTTATTTCCACATTTGTTTTATTTTATTGCTGCGCAATCCTATTTTTCTAACACACATGCCTCTTAACTTCTATCTGAATTCCCCAGAAAAATCCCACAGGGCGCTTATAGTAGCCTCTTTTCTCCTTGATATTAAACCATAGGCACTATACCTTTATATCTCGACAGAATTGCATGTGACCGCGGCATAGAACCAAGCGCTCGCCCATACTTACAAAACTCTAATTCACCCATACTTCATTCGCACAGACAATAGTGTCCACATGAATTGGGGATAAAAGAAAAGGCTTAGTGGAAAGGCGCTCCAATTTTGTATGACTTTGGCACTCTGCGATCATTCACCCAACACCACATGCCAATGCACTCAGAGTATAACCAATCGAACTCAGTCATAAATTTATATTGACCAGCAATTGTGGGTTTTATCCTGTCCTTCCACTCTCCATAAATTCTACGGCCAAACCCAAAATTAGATGGCTGATAGGGATTCTCCCTTCTACACGGTCCACGGTCGTCATTTACCCTGGACTTCGAGAGTCTTGGATTCAGATCTTTCTCCTCCAAACAACATAATGACCAAAATAATTGAGTGTCGAATTGTGAGATCTATTTCTCATGTTCCTCCCTTTATCAATGACTTAGATTCAATCTCAGAATTTGTGAGTGCAACACAATAACTAAATTCATCTAGATAACTGAAGTGTTGAATCCCAAAATATAAAGGCCTCGATGATCTATGACTGACGTTCTCCTTGTCCTAGATCAATGATTAGGAACTTGTCTGCCTTTTCTCTGTGATCCCTTTCACTGGGGATTTCCCCCTCTACGGAGTCCATGGGGCTCATTCCCCCGAGTGGAGAGTCTGGGGGAAGCGGGACCTTGAAGGAAAAATTTCCTTCTAAATGTATATTGTAATTTCATAGTAAATCTGGACCATTCATTATAAGGCTACAGATTTGAGATTAGAAGTTATGTTAGAGTTTTTTCCCTAGAAGGAAACCATTTTTTATGAGGGAATTGTATTTTGTCTATCTATGATTGTGAATATTGTATTATGAGAGAGGAGATTGCAAGAGAAATAAGAGGAAGTTACAATGGGTGTGTTATAGGTTGTATCCCTTCATTTGTTGGACAATAATAAAGGAAGGACCTGACAATTTCTCTAGTGGACGTATCCCACACTGGGTGAACCACGTATATCTATGTCTCTATTGTATTGTGTATCTTCTGTGTTTTATTTCTACATTTGTTTTATTTTATTGCTACGCAATCCTATTTTTCTAACACACATGCCTCTTAACTTCTATTTGAATGCCCCACAAAAAGCCCACTAGGGACTTATAGTAGCTCCTTTTCTCCTCGATATTAAACCGCATGAGCTATCCCTTTATATCTCGATGGAATTGCATGTGACCGTGGCATAGAACCAAGTGCTCGCCCAAAATTACAAAACTCTAATTCACCCATACTTCCTTCGTGCAGACAAATGTGTCGACATGACTTGGGGATAAAATAAAAGGCTTAGTTGAAAGGTGATCCAATTCTCTTTGACTTTGGTGCTCTATGATCATTCACCCAACACCACGTGCTAGTGTACTCGAAGTATTACCGACCAGAATCAGTCATAAAGTTATATTGACCAACAACTGTGGGTTTTATCCCGTCCTTCCACTCTCCATAAACTCTACGAAAAAACACAAAATCAGATGGTTGGAAAGGATGCTCCCTTCTCCACGATCCATGGTCATCATTTACCCTGGACTTTGAGACTCCTGGATTCGAGGCTTCCTCCTCCAAACAACACATTAACCAAAATAATTGAGTGTCAAATTGTGAGATTTGTTTCTCATGTTCCTCCCTTTATCAATGACTTATATTCAATATGAGAATTCATGAGTCCAACACAATAACTAAATTCACCTGGATAACCAAAGTGTGGAATCCCAAAATATAAAGGCCTCGAGGAACTATGACTGATGTTATCCTTGTCCCATATCAATGATTAGGAACTTGTCTGCCTTTTCTCCATGATCCCTTTCACTAGGTTTAGTCCAATGGCTCAGATCTAATATCGCAGCGAAATCAACGACTATTGTAGTTTCCTCCTTTCACTAGCTTCACTTCCGTTCAACAAGGGATTTTTCTCGGGGTTTCAAAGGTTTATTTTTATTTCTCTATAGAGATGAATCCTTGGCCTCTTCTTGTGTCACGAATATCTATCCCTCCTGAGCTCTCAAACACTTGAACCGAAGTGTTGGCACACTTCTTGCACTGGCTTCCTGCCCTTCCCAATCTTGTAATTTTTCCAAACTCCAAAGGGGTTCGACCCTTTGTCTCTTCAAGTGGCTCATTGTGCCCTCCTGGCACCTATGCTCTTCCTCCCAATCTTATGACATTGTTATAGTGTTCCTTCAATGCTCTCCTGGCACTTAGTTCTCTTCCTCGTAATATTTATCTACACTTTAACAAAGTGTTGTCTTCGTGCACTCCTTGCACTGACCTTCCCTTGAGCTTTTACACTACTATGAGTTTAGGCATAGTGCTTGCGCTTGATATTTGAAAACTTGCACTATCTCTTCTGAGCTTAAATGACCTTCAGACACAGTCCTTAGTGCACTCCTTGCACTAACCTATTCCTTCTGAGCTTATTGTTGGTTATAGTGTGTCCACTTGGCACGCTCTCCTAAACTCAAAATTGATTTCCTCCATACTCCTTGCATTGGATTGTTAGCGTTATCTAATAACTCTTATGTTCACTCCTTGAACATCCTCGAGATCCTAGATCAATTGAAAAATCTACATAGACAGGGATTTTTATCAATTCTGGAGAATACAACATAGATGATCTCATAGCATTCACATATATTCAACAGAAATTCAGAAAAAAAATGCTCATTAACATAAATAACACACATAGATTCGTATACAGGAAAATATGTTTTTCTATTAAATCTGAATTCTTTTACAATGTTCTTAGTGTTTACAAGACCAGACTGCAACAAAGTCTCAATTCTTCTCCTCTATGCTCTTATCCAGAACTCTACTAATATATTGAGAGAAATAATTATTTTTCTCAATACATTGATTTTCATACAAAAGAGGGGTTTATTGAGCCTTCCTGATCTAATACATTAAATTACATTTAATTTACAAATCATCTGGATCAGATCTATATTCATCTACCTATCATCCATTAAAGGTGACTTACACTATCATTACACAAATTCAATGGCTCTACCTTCCTCGAGGCTTATAGTCTTAATTACATTAAATTTGGGAGTTAAAACAAAATGACAAGACTGGGCCCTCTCTTCTCGATATCTTCTCCATCCCCATGCACTACTACGCTAGCTTCTTACTTGGGTGTTGAGTGGAAGTGATGCTCATGTATCAACTCACAGTGAAACACTTACAAAATTTTATAAGTCTAGGTGCAAAAAGAGTGCGGTGAAACATGAAGGTGCATTATGGAGGCCACAAAAGGTTGTATAAAAGTGCCTCAGACCCACGAAGAAATGATTGAAAATGCGTCTAAGTATAGGTGAAAAATGAGTGAAACGAAACTTGAGGGTGTAATTTTCAAGCCACAAAAGTTTGAACATAGATACCTTAGACCTACGAACCCCCGATGAATCTGTTAACACATATCGCTGGTCGAGATAAATCCTAGTGTTAGAGCAAGATTTTCCTCATCCTATGCAATTTTGTAGAGATGGCCTTATTCCATTTCCCTATGCATATTTATCTTCCTTGTTGACTAAATTCAGAGACAAAAATACACATTTTTCCACTTGTATGCATCTTGCAAACTATACACCAAGCGTATCCATAGGATGCTCCTCTACAACCAGCATACATCGGGATTTGTACCAAAAAATAAAAATCAAATGTCGGGTTTCCATGTCACGATAGGAGATATTTGATCTGTGGCCTTCCATATACTGGAAACGTTCTGACTCATTCCTTCAGTTGCATTTTTAATGCTATAAAGAGGTTAAGTCCAAGCTATGGAAAAGGGAGAAATAATTCAACTTTGAGAGCAAAGTTACTTTGGAGAAATTATTACTTCATATTGAGTCTGCATCCCTTTGTCCTTTAAGTCTGAATATAGTGTTCAGCCCTGAATCTCTTCCCTTATTTATGGATACCTTCATTGTTTCTCTTATATGAGCTTGCCTTTTGTGGAGGATTGAAGTGGTGGAGGCCCAACTGGAAGGAACTTAGTTTCTCAGTTTCAAACCGTGTCGACATTGAAGTCTGTAATATTTTCACTCTTGTTGATCATTTATTAATAGAAATACTCTCTTCCCATCCAATTGATATCTTGAAAATATATGATTTATTATACATGGGAATGTTTTTTTTGTATATTAATGGATTATGTTATCTAATGTGCTAACACTTTATATTATCACTATATGCAAAATGGCACAATTTGATCCAGGGCCAAATGTCGGCGAAATTCTACGGTAAGGGATTCTTTGATTTCCTTTTTGAAAAATAAGAAGATAGGGATCTGATATTTCAATGTGGAATATACTTCATGGGTGCAAGATGTATGTACCTTAATAAATGGACTCCTGATTCCATCCCAAAAAACAATATCCCCTCAACAGTCCCAGTGTGGGTAAGATTGCCTTTCCTCCCCCTACATTGTTGGAAGGACGAAACCATAAGAAATATTGGAAACACTATGGGAAAATATATCGATCTTGTTGAACCAAGAGAGGGACTACAGGCATGCACCAGGCTCTGTGTGGAGGTAGATCTGGAAAAATGACTCCCATAAGCAATACAACTAAATCTAGATAGCTAGTCTTACATCCAACAAGTGGAATATGAACAAATCCCCTTCAATTGTAAAGCTTGTCACGAGTATGGAAACTTTGCCAAATCCTGCCCCCAGGCCAAAGGCTCATAGTACCAAGACCCAAAGCAAGATCAGTGGCACCAAACAAAGTGGAAAAAACAAAACAAAAGAACCAAGTCCATCCGAGTTGAGGGTCAAAGGGAAAAATCCCTAGATTCAAAAGAAACACGTCCATTATCTCCACATAAAGGGGAATCAAGTCACAATCGATATGTTGGTTTTAAATTATAAGGGAATCCATAGGAAATCATGGAATCTTAGGAACAAAATAATAGAAAGAGACAATAAGATATAGAAGAAGAGATTAGAAAAGGCAAAGAAAAAGAAAAATAAACCCTGGACCTGAGTGGGGATTCCACAAAAAAATCAAACCCAAGACAAACCCCAGAGATTCCATAAACGTGAGAAGAGGAAAGACAAAACACTCCCAATAGTGATTCTGACATGGAAGTATCTTAACTTACCACCACAAAGAAACCAGGAAGAAAATCCCAAAGGAACAAAAGAAAATCGGCTGCAGATAGAGAAAAATAACTAGGCATTCAAAAAACAATAGAGGAGGCACTAAAACATGATGGAAATTCTAGGAAAAACAAGACATCCCAACACAAGGGAGCAACTTCACATCCCTCAAAAGGGGGGGGGACCAAAATCCACTGATAAATGATGAAATTCGTCTCCTAGAATTGTAGAGGACTAGGAAGCAGGGACAAAAAAGAAAAAGTTAGAATATTGTTATAAATTGAAAAGACCCTAGTCCTCATGATCCATGAGACAAAAATGAGGGATATGGAAACCCTCCAATAATTTCAAAAAATTTGGAAGAAAGGGGAAGGAAAAGAAGTCATCTCTAGAGGGGCCTCAAGAGGAATATGAACTTTCTAGAATGCAGAGCAATTCAACCTAAGAGATCAGGAGAAGATGTGGTTTTGGCTGATGGTCAATCTCCTAAAAAATGATTTAGGTATGCTCTTTTCCATAATAAATGATTATATTCCAAACAACTATATGGAAAAAAATGAATGTTGGCAATCCCTTCTGGATCTAGCCTCCGATAATCCCCCCCGAAACCTTCTCATTGTCGACGACTTTAACACAACTAGAGCATTAAAAGAAAAACGAGGAGGATCTTTTGTGAGAGATCAGTTTTGAGAAATATTGGACGATCTTTTATCAGACCCGGATCTCTTTGACATTCCTTTGGATAAAGAAATGTTTACATGGAACAATAGAAGGGAGGTCCAGGGCACATAATGGTAAGATTGGATTTCTTCCTGATCAAAAGCTCCTTTTTGGATCTTCCCGACAAATCTTTCTCCTCGAATATCCCATAGGTAGGGTTGGACCACCGACCTATCAGACTAACCTTCGAAACTCTAAAAAATTGGGGGCCCATCCCCTTTAGATTTAACCTTCTTTGGTTGTATCACACGGAGCTCATCCATTCCATCAATTAAACTTGGAACTAGTGGATCATTGGTTCACCCAATTACATTTGGGAGAAGAAACTAAAAATGGTAAAATATTACCTAAACAACTGGGAAAAAAACTCAATGCAAAGCAATGCCAAGGAAAAAAATATTCAACACAAAAACTTGCAAGAGGAAATGGAAACAATTGAGATCCAGCAAAGAGGAAAGACACATCATAAGGGAACACAAAACTCACAAGGAATACATGCAAGCGCTAGCAGAAGAGGAAATCACCTGGTTCTTAAAGTCCAAATCAAATCCCTGAAATGAAAACCCCAGAAGGGGAAATCCTAAAAGACTTCAACCAAATCAAACAACAAGCTTCAATGCATTTCCAGAACGTGTATACCACAACTGGTAGAGATGAAGAAGAAATGGAAGATGCATTTCTCAGACACATCCCGAGTAATGTTACGGAGGAAGACAATACGCATCTTGATAGACCAATTGAAGAAGAAGAATTCCTAAATTCTCTAAACCAATTCAATGAAGATAGCCCAGAGACCAGATGGATTCACTCTTCACTTCTACAAAAAGTGTTGGCACATAATCAAAAAGAATTTCACAAGGATGGTAAGATTTTTCCATAAGTCAAAAAAATTGGGAGGATCTACCAATTCCTCCTTCTTAGCACTCATTCCAAAAGAAATTGGAGCCTCTTCCCTAGATCGGTTCACGACCATCTCTTTATGCAATATTTCCTACAAAATTATCTCCAAAATAATCGCCAACAGGTTAAATCCTCTTCTTAGATCACTAATCCTCCCAAGTCAAGGAGGATTTGTGACAGAACACCAAATATGGGACAACTTCATCCTGGTCCAAGAAGCAATTCACGCCCACAGCTCTCGAGGGGAATTAGGTATGGCAATAAAACTTGATATAGTGAATTATTTCGATAGAGTAGAGAACAACTTCCTCTTTCAAGTCATGAAAATTTTTGTCTATAGCCAAAACTTCATTTCCTAGATGAAATCATGTATTTCCTCCCCTTGGATTTCTCCCCTCCTAAATGGAAGACCTGCTCCTTTATTCAAAGCATCCAAAGGATTAAGGCAGGGATGCCCTCTTTGCCCCCTCCTTTATTTGATCATGGTTGAATCACTAAATCACAACCTAGAATGTGAAGCAATAATGGCCCAATCCCTGGTATCAAAATCGCCTAGGGGGTCAAAAGATTGAATCACTCCCAATTTGTTCATGACACAATTCTCCTAAGAGGGGTCTAAAAAATAATGGCTATAAGACAATTAAAAATTCTAGACACTTTTCTTTTAGTTTCGGGAGGGCTCATGAACAAGGAAAAGTGTCAAATCTATGTTTGTAATGTCATTGCATCCATCAGAGGAGGAATCACTCAAATAATGGGATTCAACATCGCTCAGGGTTGGAAATCCTTAAAATATTTGGGTATTCCTTTGTGATTAAAAGTGCTCCCTGGTTTGTTTTGGCTGCTTTCCCTCCAAAATATTAAAGACAGGATGGGGTCTTGGGGATCAAGATGGCTCAATCTAGCACGAAGGGTGGTCCTGGTCAAATTAGTTCTCTTAGCTCTCCCCATATTTCACTTTTCTTCCCTTATAGATCCAAAGGGAATCCTAAAATATTTATCACAACTTATCTGCAAATTCTTGTGCCGAGGAAAATCTAATCGCAAAAAATTCCATCTCATGAACTGGGATACAGTCACCTTCCCAAAAACAATTGGGAGACTTGGAATCTGAGACCCCAAATTCAACAATATAGAAATGGGAGCTAAACTTCTTTGGAGGATAGTCACAGGAAAAAAGGAATGGTGGAAAATGGCTCTAATAAAAAAATACAGGATGGGTAAAAGAAAAATAAGCATGGACAAAACAAAAGACCCTCAAGAAGGATGGAAAATCTAGAAACTAATAAGGGTTTCTACTCCTTTCTTCAAGGAACATATCTCCTGGATTACAAGAAATGGAAAAATGATCAGAATCTAGCAAGACCCAATTCTAGGAGTGGATCTTAATTCCCGTGAAGTAGAAACTGACGATCTAAAAATATGGATGCTATATGAACACAAATGCACCCTCTATGATATTTCAGACTGGAACAAGAAGGGAAGTTGGAAGGATTGGCATCTGGGGATATTACCTGAACACTTGATCAATCAGGCACAAATTCTAATCTCTTACCTGAAAGGGCCAACCCCCATCCTTAAAGTCACTCCAAATAAGTGGGTTTGGGGAATAAATGGCTACTCGATAAAATAAGGATACACCACATTGTTGGGCCCGAGATATGATCATTTTCATGACGGTTATTATACATTTTTCCCACATGTACATATGCGTTTTTCATCTTTTAAAGGATCTTTTTGAAGAATTTTATGATAAAATGGTATGATCAGCATAAGGTATGTGTAACTCATGTTTAGTGATTGAATCAAGTATAATTTATGATGTTTTTATGCTTCCAAGAGTTAATTCACATTTTTCTAGTGTTACAGGGAAAAAGCGCACCATTTTCTGGTTTCGACACTTGATCTGGAACTCATTCCGACACTTGTTCCGACACTCAATCTGGCACTCATTCCAGCACCCAGTATTGCACAAGAACACAAGGCGAGTTGTGGGTTATGGCATTGGTGGCCAATGATGGACAAATCATGCACATGGTTTTTTTTTATCCTTGCCCCCTCCATCTACTAAGCTCCTGAAAACTCGAATTCAAATGTCCAAAGAAGGTGATTATTGGCTTTCTTCGTTTTGTCAGTTAGGGCATCATTTATTGTAATTTTCCGAAATTAGAAGTGGTTCAACCCTCCTAAGGTCGAGCACTTGGGTTGTAAGCTTATAAATACTGATAGGATGCCCAGTAGATTGTTAGCCAAGTAGAAAAGCCAATGTATTAGAGACAAATTTGTTTTTTCTCCATTTTGATATTTTACATTGTCGGAATTGTGCCAAAACTGTGTTTTCAAGATTTAGTGGCGGATTTTCCTTGTTAAGCTCGCGGTGTTCTTTTATAGAGTGACCACAACTTGTTGGGGGGGCCACCAGCAGTCTGGTAACTCTCTATGTGTTGTTATGTATTTCATTATTTAAATTTTTCTTTTATTTTCTGTGCATGCATGTTTTATTGTGTTAATTAGCTTGATGTAATTTAATTTTTTTATTTCTCTTTTGCAGGTTAGTGTGATGGATTATGTTAGCATGAATTAGTTTTATAGATTAGGAATGGATCTGCAGATCCCTAGACTAACCCCGTGTGCAAGTTAGAAGTTAGATTATGCTTTATTTCATAATTTTACAAATAAGCTTAAAACAAAATTTTTAATTAGAATAAAATAGAATCTTATCTGGGTTTTCTTTGACAGGGATTTTGATGGATGGATAGATTTCATTTCAATTTTTAGATATAGTTGTTTCTTACTTCAGTTTTAGATAGATTTCATTTTCTTAGTTGTTGGTTGATGTAATTGTCAATTTACTTTTTAATATCATAGTTTAAATTTTTGTTTTTAATTCATTTGCTTATTATAGTTTGAATAATTAAAGTAGACATAGCATAGTTTCCCTTTAAGCAATTTCTTTACATAGATTAAAGTGCAATTAAATTTCTTAGTTAAATAATGATTATCTTGTTATGTTGTTGATGGTTTTCACATGAATATGTAGGGTATTTAACATTATTTCTATTATGACTATGTTTTCATTGGATTGTTTAATCCATACCTTTCATTTTTCCATTGAGAATAGTGTCAAGTTTATACCGTTGGAATTGTCCTTTGCTATCAAGTGTCATTGAGATATCATCTGTCACCACCGAAGGTATTCACACAACCACCAGCATTATATTTGAGTGTCATAAGATTAAAGCTAATTTTTTGCTTTTGTAGATTAGAAGAGATAGTTTCTTGTTTTCGTAGATTAAGGTAAAGCATTTACTTGTTAGTTCTCCTTGCTTTCAATAGAATAGATTTTCTTTCATGCATTTCATTGAGCATTTAGATTTTATTTCATTTATTAGAAATAGTTTTTCTTTAGGCATTTAGTCCACTTGCCTCTTAGGATAGATAGTTGTTCAATGAGAAGTCTTTGATTCCTTATCCATTTGCTTTAGTAGGATAGATAGTTGTCTTTGCTTACTTGTCTTTTTCTTTAATAGATTAGTTAGGTGTCCTTGATTACTTGTCTATTTTCTTTAATAGGTTAGATAGGTGCTTTTGCATACTTTCTTATTTAATTGCTTTCATAGGGTAGTTTCTCATTGAATGTAGGTTGGCAAGTTAAAATAGTTTGCTTTCATCATTTGCTTATTGATATGCTTAGATAGTTTCTTATTGCTTATTGTTGAACTAGTTTGCTTTACATAGGGTTTGTGCTTGCTTTCTTATGAATTATCCATCGATCCTTGGCCAAAAGATACTTAGGTTACCTAGTTTCCAATTGCTTAGTAGGGTTTTCTTATTTGATAGTTTTGGTTAAATAGATCAACCTTAGATAGCTACCTTCATTAGTTAGACCATACTCCTACCAGCCTTCTACCTTTAGCATATATTTTGCTACAACTCTAAGTTTACTTACCCTGGGTTGACAATTTAAATCGAGGGTATTTTAGTGTCTTCTTTAGTACATATAAATCACCTAACACACGCTCATCTCATCTATGAGATTTTTTCAGAACTCATCAAAGTAGAAAAATATTTGGAGCCAAGACTCCCTCCCTCCAGAAAAATAAGATGGCCTTCAACCCCCACCCCCAGCTTGGGGAATTGGGATAAGTATTACCAAGGATCCTTCAAGGAAAAACTAGTCTTAAAGCGTATATGGAGGGTTGTCCCCAAGTTCGTCTGTTGGCAAATATGGATGGCTTGGAACAATCAAATTTTCCAAGGGAACATATCTCCCCCCCAAAGTGTAGCTGCCAAGGCCAAATTTCTCCTCTTAGAAGTTGTGAACTCAAAAACTATAAACGTAGAAGACCCAAAAAGTTGGAACTCCTTGGAAAAAGAGTGGATGACAAGTTTTAATCTACAGTCTAGTAAACCTCCAACCTCAACACATAGATCATTCTGGAAACTTTACAATACCCAAAACATATAAATATGGATCAAAAAACAACAAGTTCATACTCTTTGTTTCAATGGTGCTTCAAAGGGAAACCCAGGGGAGGGGTTCTCTTCAAACCTAGAGGAAAAAGAACCCTAAACTATCATTGGAATATTGGGATGGATACTAACAACAAATTTGAGGCCTATGCATTGCTAAAAGGAATTAAACTCACCTAGACCCAACAAATCCAAGAATTGAATGCCCTTGGAGACTCCAAAAATATAATAAGAATGATGGTTCATGGGTCCAACCCAAGATATTTAAGCCTAAAACAAGTAATGGACATAATAAGAGTGGAATCTCAAGACATCAAGATAACTTTCTACCACATTATTAGAGAAAACTACAAAGAAACAGATAAAATGTCGAATTCAGCCATTAGGAAAACGCTTGGATCCTTAAGCGTGGAAGGAGTGGAAACTTCAACCCCCCTATTGTAATAAATCATATGACCAAATTCCAATATGGAAAATCTTAGGGAGGTGTTAGCAGGTGCCTTAGTGTGGCCTTAAGCAGAAGTGGTAGACACATGAACAAGAGAGGGGCTTGGGCTCCCTGAGTCGGTAGCCCAAGAAAAACCATGGGGAGAGAGAAACCGAACACGAGTAGAGGTGGGGATCCCAGAGATTGGAGAACATGCCAAGCCATGTGGAGGAGCCATGTCAACAATAGAGAAGGTGGGGAGCTAGCTCTAAAACACGTGGAGCAGGGAAACATAGGGACAAAAAGGTGGCAAGGTAGATCAAGTCACATCACTCAAGGAAAAGTTGTAGCTAACAGAATAAGTAGTTTAACCATGATTCAGAAATATCACATGGCCCATCCTCCAATGTTCGTAGGTGTTTATTTCACCAAGGACCAGAAGAGGATTATTACGGTACAAGAAACCCCTGTTGCACAACTTACTCTCCATATTGACATCAACAACACCTCCAAACCCGAGATCATGGAGATTGATGGAACTGTTCACATGGAATTTTTGGCGATCAAGGAGGTTGGCACGTTCATACCATTAATGGATTCATGGGAGATAATGGCCCCATCCTTGAGCCTGATTACGAATAGAAGATTGGAAACCTAGGTAGATTCATTTGCACTTCCTCTCTCACTGGGCATCCATATTCTTACCTTCCAAAACCCTCCCTCTTTGTGTTTTTTCCTTCTTTTCTCGCCCGCAATCCACCCTACCTGTCTTTCTCACTCCCAAAAGACTCAACAAGCTTGTTCTATATCCCCCCTCTTGAATCCATGACATTTGTGTTCCCTCTCTTCCATCACATCGCTCGGCCTATGGCCTCTAACCTTTCTCGTTATTCCACTAAAGCACTACGATCACTTCTCTCTTATCATATTACTCAGCCCATGCTCTCTGACCTATCTCCTACTGAAAACCTATGACAACCTCAGGTTCGAAGTTCTTTCAGAGTACACAACAATATAGAGTGGTAAAAGAGTCTCGACGGACTTAGAACATTGGGCCGAGGACCCAATTGAAGAGGAGTGTGGTGGTTGCAGCAAGATTAGAATCCAAATTGGAGCAATCGGCACCAACATGGCCTTTGAACTTGAAACGTTGTCCCAGCATAGATACATGATAGAGAAGATTCAGGATGAGAGTTACACCTAGAGAATTCAGTTAGAGGAACATCACATGAAAATCAAGGCAATGCATAGGAGATTGGACCAGCTGGAAGGTGCGCAACATCCACCAAGAAACCCAGGAGGTCAACAGGAAAACTCCAATAATGAACAATCATCATCAGTAAATCAGATTCCAGATCTAAATGAACCACATCTGGAAACTACGTTGGAAATACAGCAGGTCAAACTGGGAAAGGGTAATTAAGCTATGGTGTTTTAATGTTTTGTCTTACAATCTGTATTAACAGAATCTTCTACCCAATATATATGGGGAACTATATCCCCGGATTTTTTTTTAGAAAAGGGGGTTGCAACAAAAATTACTACTATTACAGTTATGCACCCCCTATCTGCAATAGGTTTTCTCTAATTGGCATTGCTTGAAGGTCTCTAATGACCATTTTTTTTGTAAAACAATGGATTCTTCCACACCTATGATATATATTTTCCGAGTTTCTGTTAAAAAAAAATTGAAGTCATTCAAGGACACATGGTGAATTTTTGTCCTTGGCACAAGAACCAAATTGAGTAATAAAATTGATTTTCATAAGCTCCTGCAAGCATGTTTGGGAAAGGTTGAAATGAAAACAATATCCACACATTTCCAAGAATTTTTTTTCCAATTTTGACCCTTTATGCAAAAATTGTGTTGTCTCTTATTGAGCAAAACCCTAGTTCCATAAATAGTTAAATATAACAAGATTTGATCCATTAACTCATGGAAGAGGGGTGCCCCTAGGTCTAATCCAGTGTCCCGAGTTCAACATAATTGATTCATTAGGAGTTTTTCTGGACTCCACCATGATCTAAAAATTGAATTGGAAGTAAAAATGCATCATTGAAGAAAAAATACGACTGATATGTTTTTTCATTGGAATATTTGTCAGACCCCACAAGAAGTTAAAAATGCATTGAAGGTAAAAATGTTGCATTTACAAAGATACAAAAATGAAACAAGAGTGTGTTTGATGTGTTCTACCTTTGGGATGTTCATTTGACCCCACAAAAAGAAAAAAAATGCATTTAAAGGAAAAATGTAGTAGTAAAGGATCTAGCACACAAAGTACCCATGAGATGGGTTATACCCTTTGGAATGGTTTGTGTAGAATTTTCCTTATTCGATAAGCTCGGATACCAAGACCTTTCCCATAGATCTTATGTCATCGATGCTTAGGCTTCAACGTACCCTTCCATTCTTAGCACATCCCTTTGTTGCTCTACACGATTATGTAAAAGTTCCTTTTTATTTGTTGATTGTGTTTTATCGAATGTTAATGCAAGAGTGTTGTATGGATTTGACACAAAACATTAGAAGATAGTTAAGAAAAATTCCATTTCCTATGCCCATTCGCATATAAATCCATGATCCATTGATTACAATGCATAACTAGAGATGTTAATTGATATTTACTACATTTTATTTAAAGTTGATAGAAGATTTAATTAAAATATAACTTTTATTAATTGAGGAGAGAAAAAACTCTAGCCACCATTATATAGGGACCATAAATTGACTCTGAATTTGAAATCGCATTCCTCCTACTCATTTACCCACAAAATCAACTAATTATATGTCTCATGTTCCACGCTTTCGTGAGATTTTATTAAACCAACACAAATGGATGATAATTTTTTAACAAACTAATTGAGTAATTGTTTTTTCACCGCTAGTGAATGGAAGTTCTCAAGTTCATTGTGCATTTTGAGGAGAGAAAATAATCTCATGTTTCTCTTAATCAACAATTTTTTGCCCTTGACCATCTACTTTTTTGTGAACGAGTGATCAAGACTTCCAAGATAGTTTATTATCATTGATATCATAATTATAATAATCTTTGTATCATTTAATTCTATTATCTTATGTTTACAAAGGATTTTTTATGTATAGAGTTGAATGTGGAAAGAAGATTTATAAGTGGAAATGAAGGTAGCATTGAAGTGCAATGCAAATTCATGGAAGAATGAGAAGCAAGAAGGAATTTCAGATTGGGGAAAACAAGGAGGGATGCAAAGTGTATTGTTAAACTTAAGAGAAGAGCCATCTTTTAGGATTTTCCATGCTTGAAGAATAAATAATTAAAGGGGATGGTAAATTCTATTCTCAACCATGCAACAAATCCAAGACAACACAGTTTCCAGCTAAATGCAAGGACTATTCAAGAATCAAAATATTGAAGTCTTGGAAGTATGCCAACAAGAATGAGGAAGTAGACATCCAAGTGATAGGAGTGCATGCCATTGAATGGAGAAATGCACCGATTTCTTGTAATAATAATATAGTGAGAATGAAATGAAAATACTATAGATTTATCTTCAAAAATTGGTTTAAATAACAACGTGAAAATGAAATGAAATTTGAGTGGGTTGGAGCTAAGAAGTTCAAGGCTCACATAGGGTATTTATAGAGTTGGAGATATGGCAATGCAAGAGACATCAGTTATATGGCAAGGCAACAGACATGAGATAAACTTATAAATAGAGTATCTAAGAGCCATAAAATAAACTTATCCTTCAAGAAAATGGTTCGGTTTTTGGCATTGTAATCTTTTGTAAGATAATTAAGAGACTCTTTTTTTCTAGTGTGTTTATAGTGGTCTTGTGCTAGTGGGAACCAATATTCTAATTTGTTGACTAATTTCTTGCTATGGTGTTTTTTCTCATTTATCTTATGAGCATTTAATATTTAAATAATAAATCTTCTTATTAACTTGTGGACTATTCTACATTCTCAAATTTTCTTATTATGCATGTAGGTTAAATATGCTTCTGAATTTCATTGCTCACACACACATTTCTCCTTTCGAACTTTGTTCATTTATAGATAAATCATACATAATTTTTAGTACAATGAAAATTCAAACGTTTTCGTAACCTCTGTGGGTAGCTGAACAATTTCATTTATATCGACATTATTTCCCTAACACTCCCCCTTAATGGAGAAGTGATTTGTCTACAACTCCTAAATGATTTCTACATATTTTAGCTCTTCTATTGATATGGTTGTAGATGTCAATGCTTCATGACATTTTCTTGTCACATCAAGTGTGTATAGTCCTCCAACTCTCATTCATGTTGCCATTATCTTGTAATGATCCCATATATCTCTTACAAAACAATGCATCTTCACAAATTCAAATTTCAAATCTTAATGTGCTATTGCAGAAACTGCGATTAAATTATTCTTTATATCATCCTTACATACATGAAATTTTGAATTTGTTTAACAAAACCATTTGGAAAGGTTACATAAACATCACCATATCCTTTAATTTGATGTGATCGATCATCCACAAGATATATACTAGCACCATTATTAGTCTCATGATAATTTTGAAACCAATCATTATTATAAGACATATGCATTTGAGTCATATGTTTTCGCTGACAAGGAAACATATGGACTAAGATAATCATGCATTGTTTCTCCTCTATCAACAAGGTGACCCATACACCTTCTATTTCTACGTTTAGACTCATTATATTTCTTTTCCAAACAATATATTACATAGTGTCCAATCTTGCCACAATAAAAAGATGAGTTATTACTTTTAACATTAATGTCAGTTTTTCATGTCAACAATGCCAAATCCGAACTTGAAGACATGCAATTAAGATTTGTCCTTGGATCTTTTTCTTGTAAAATAATACCTTCCAATTCATTAAAAGTAAGATCTTTTTATCTAGTTACAAGATCAATAATAAACATTTGATATCTTTCTAGCATTCCATTTAATGTTACAATTACCAAATTTGCACTAGAATTTTTTCCCATATCACCAAGTTTGTCTTTCAATTTTTTAATTCTAGAAAAAAAAAACACATTCACACTTTCATTCTCCTCCATTTTAAATTTCCAATTGGAATATTTGGATTGAGACACCAATTGATTTCTATTGGTATAGCACTTACCCGAGGGTTGCAATTGATCCAATCCATAGCTACGGCCGAATATAATAAATATGACTATGAGAAGGAGAGGCTGCAAAGATTGGACATAGTGATGTTGAATATGCCAATGGATTTCCCAACTTTAGTAGATATGAGCAGATTTAGTGGAGTTTTTTTTGGGTAGTTTGTTCAACCAAAACTGTCAATTTGGTATGAACGCACAAGTTTAGAATTAGTTATGTAACTAATCTAATTCTGTTCATTGTTGATGTAATCCGATAGAGGCATAAAGGGGAATTGAGGAAATGGTGTAATAAGAGGTGTATGAGATGATTGTTAGCCTGTTGTAATCTCCTTGATCTAAATAATAAGACAACTGATACCTATGATTGGTGAACGTAGCCCAACGTTTCACCACGTAAATTGTTGTGTTTCCTGTCTGCATTATTATTTATTGTCTTATGTGATATTTATATTTCCGCCTTTCCAAATTATAACAAGTAGTATCAGAGTGGGTTTGAGGAGAAGACAGTACAGAGATCGCATCAATCTTCAAATTTCCACAGATCTCTCCTCTCAGAGGTCGTGGAGGCCACTGGTATTTTTCCACGATTTATGCAAGCCAGCTGAACGAGAGGTGCGGCGGCACTTTTGATATACGCAGGCCAGCCTCACTGGAGGTGTGGGGGCTCCTTCAAGGAAGCAAATAATCACGTGAAACAAATGTAAGATATGGTTTATTTTTTAAATGGATAAAGGGGTTGACTTTACTTTTTTAAAAATTGTGAGCAAGTGAAGTCACGTGGAGGGAGGATGTTAAAAGTTTATTATATTTGGATTCAAATATAATATGAAAAAGGGTGGAGGAAGAAGTTTGGGTATTTTTTATTTAATTTTTTTATTATTATTAAAAGGTGAATTGTAATTTTTTTTAATGAAAGGTGGGGTTAAAAAGGTTTTGTATTAAACCTTTTATAAAAATTTGTTATGATTAAACCATTATTCCTCCACACAGTTTTTAAAATGGCCTTTGTTATTACAAGCAGTGGTGTTTGTTTTTATGTTTCTTCTAATGAAAAAGATGTAGAGTGATAAATTCGAAATTGAGAAGTTTAATGGAAAAAAAAAATTGGAGATCTGGAAGGTTAAGATGCACGATCTGCTAGTGCAACAAGGCGTGGTGAAGGCGCTTCTGGGAAAATCAAAGCAGCTCGTGTCCATAACAGAAGAAGGCTGGGATGAGATGGATGTTGTTAAGGTCCTAACCCGCACATAGGTAGATCAATGTATTCGGATGTAATAAAGGTCAATATTAATAAGACCTTTCAATAAAATAGAATAAGGCGGATGTAAGAAGACCTAATAGAAGCTTCCGCTTCTAGAAG
>ML780183.1:477422-505184 GCA_009831015.1 Picea engelmannii | reverse complement strand
AGGCCTGTGAACATTGCTATCTGAATCAAGTGCTATTTCTGTTCAAGTGCTATTTCTGTTGCTATTTCGTATATCATTTCTGTGTATGGTGAAGATTATGCTGGATATTTTACTGTTATTCTGTTATTTCTAGCATTTCGTTTATGTTCTGCATATTTTATATAACTGGTATCTTGCAGATGCAAGAGCACTGAGTGTCATATGCCTGTGTTTGGTCGACAATGTATTGTTCAACATTATTACATAGAAGACAGCAGACGGTTTGTGGTCAAACTGGAAAGCCTGTACATGATGAAATCCTTGAAAAACATGATCTTGCTGAAAAGAAAATTGTATAGTTTGCGCATGAAGGAAGGTACAAAAATAGTTGATCATCTAAATGTTTTCAATACTCTTCTAGTCCAGTTGGATAACATGGGAGTAAAATTTGAATCTGAAAATAAAGCAATTACATTATTGTGTTTTTTTCCCGTGTCACGGGATCACTTTGTTACCTCTATTAGCTTCATTTCAAAAGAAGGTATAGATTTTGATGATACTGTTGGAGCCTTACTTTCTGAGGAAACAAGGAAGAAATCCAATCTAGAAGCCTCTACATCCAAGGCATTGGTGATAAGAGGTAGACCAAAAGAAAGAGGACAGGGTCAGAGGGATTTCTCTCGGTCAAAGTTGAAGGGAAAAGAGAGTAAGCTCAAGTGTTGGTTTTGTGGAAAATATGGACACCTGAAGAAGGATTGTTAGAAGTTGTTAGTGCTGGAAGTTGCACTTGGATTGCTTCAAGTACAAGCCCAACACATATTGAAATGATAAGGGTTTAATTTGGATAAGATGGGTTTCAAGAAACTAAAAGAATGTAAAATTTAGGAAAAGGAAATAAACCATTGGGCATGGAGTCTATGAGATACCACAATCTTGNTGCTTCAAGTACAAGCCCAACACATATTGAAATGATAAGGGTTTAATTTGGATAAGATGGGTTTCAAGAAACTAAAAGAATGTAAAATTTAGGAAAAGGAAATAAACCATTGGGCATGGAGTCTATGAGATACCACAATCTTGACCTAACCTCGTATGTGCAACAAATCAGGTCGAATAAAACCCAGATCAGTTATGAGATTAACTAGGGGTGAATGAAGAAAACAAGAAGACATAATATGTAGTTGAGGTTGAAAAGCAACCTGCTTTCATTCGCTATAGGAAGAATCTGTAACAGCTTAGAAAACCTTTCCAAACATCACAAAATGAAATAGATGCATATGTGGCAGCTATTATAGTAAACGTTACTACAATATCCTCAGCACAAAATCTATCCATATAAACCTTATATAAATAGAACACATCTAATTGGAAGAAAATCAAATAAGTATGATAACACATAAAGGAAAAGACAAACTGATCTAAAAGTCTTACTCGTCAGCTATGATATTTGCATACAAGACTAAGACAAGTCTTTGAGGTGAAAATCAAACTTTCATCCCACTGTTGCTCAATAACCTTTCTGAAAAAACTTACATAAGACCTCTTAGGTCTTTTCTTTGTTTCCCCCTTTATGCTTCTTATCTTGCACAACAACCTTTTCTTTATTCCTCATAGGTTTTTTACAATCCTTCAAAGGGATTTCATCTTCCTTCTCCAAAGGTCTTTTTGTACCTTTACCCTTGATTTTTCGTACAAGGGTTTCTTGTTTCTCTTCTACATCTTTTTCAATGCCCTTTCCCCTTCTTCTTATGTATAGGGGTTTCTATTAAAGGTTGTCCTTTGAAATCCCCCTTAGGAATTGATGACCTAGTGAAAGGTATTTTACCTTTGATTTCAACTACTGAAGGAGGAGAGGGAAAGAGAAACTTCTTGCCTTTTTTTGATGTCACCTTGGTAGAAGATGGAACTTCTTCTAACCCTGGTGGAGGTGGTGGTGAGAAATATCTGTGTGGGGAAGGATAGACCTACTCCTCAGCTTCCCTGACATATTTATTGATCTATGAAACAAGGGCTCTACCCTTTCTCTTCTAGTTGATCCCTATTTTAGTACTAGTAGGTGATGAAGAGCCTGAAATATGTGATTGGCAGGTAGGTTTTGGGTCCATCTTGAAGTGAGAAGTGACCAAAAAATTCTCCCAAGAGATCTCTTTCTTTCCCAACTCTTCAGAGACAAGCATCCTGATAAGTAAAGAGTGGAAAAGACTGGAGTCCACATCCTTAGGTTTGTCTTGCACCCTATCTATCATTTTACCTATACTTCTCAGCAGGTAATATGGAATATTCATCTAAACCTTACCACTAAAATGCAACAACAACCTTATGTGGTAATGATACAGGGTGTTAAATCTCCCTTCACAACTAAAATATCTCTGTATGATTTTCAACATTCTTTCAAATTGGTCAATCAACTGATTCCTTGGCATAGTATTAGATAAATCATTAGCTTGGTATTCAGGCTTGAAAAGTTATTTAACGAAAGGTGAACTCAATACCATGGCCTTGAACCAATTTTCTCCTGAAATGGAGATCCCTGTTGCAGCTGAGATGGAGGCTTCAGTCGCCTCAAACTCCAAATCTCCAACTCTAGTTTTCTTGCCATCAAAATTTAGTGCATATTGTTTTGCTACGTCTGAGTGGCCTCTCTGCATGTTCTGGTAGAAAGAGAGGCATCCTTCTCTTCGAAACATTTCCCTTGCCATGGGTTTTGTGTCACAAAGGTGCATGTACATAGGTTGTGTTCGAACTATCTTGCCACCTTTGTGTGCTTTCTTCAAATGAGTGTTCTCCATGACTCAAAAAGAGGGTTCTTAAGAGGTTGTAAGGGATGATATTGACCAGAAAACTTCAATTCAAGTCTCAAATGCACATGGATGGCCCTCCAAATTAACAATGCTTAGAAAATGAACTTGGCTCTGACAAATGGACCTTCATGCTTATACAGGTTTTCATAGAGTAGACTATGAGGAAGTAATTCTGAAATGACTCTTCGTACAGGATGAAAAGAAGAAAAGAATAATCAAAGAGGTTTGAGCAATGTCTTTACATAGCGCAACACATACACAGAGGATAGGTTATTGCAGGCCTGTGACTTTCAAAGGCTATGACTAACATTAATAATCAGACTATGGATATGAGCGATGATGTTTACAAGAAGGAAAATATGGCTCCCATACTACCCTACAAGCTTAACAAATCGAAACTCAAGAACAAATCTCCTATGAAAATTAATATGCGAAGGAGGTTGCACATGATACCTATGAAGTTGACATCTGTTGAGCTCCTCAGCGTGATCTTATGATGAGATTGAGGAAACTCCATCCCTAAAATCTCTCAACACCTCGGATTTAGTTGACATGCAATCATCTGATCTGAACTGGAAAAGTTACGCAACACATCACTGCTGAACTTTTCAAATTTAGAAACCGTTACCAGGGATCATAAATGTAAGATCTTTTGAAAGCATTTCCACCAACTTCTGGAACTGAAAACAAGGTTTAAGGTATCAGTCGTGGCAATCATGACTTGGAGTGGATGAATGATAAACGTGGTAGGCACTACATAAATTCTTGTTGAGTGGGCAACGCTCTCCAAATAAAAAAAAATGATTGGGAAGGTGAGTGGAGATGATGAGTTATGCATGCGAGGTCATGAGTGAGGAGAGAGGTGTGTCACATCAGCCTAGTCATGGGAGGTATCAACCTAGGGATGAATCACGAGAAGGGACATAAATAATAGACCATGAGCTTAAAAGGGTTTAAGGACCAAAAATTGAATTGTGGATCAACACTTGAGATATGACTCAAAGTTTTAATAATCCTAAGGGGTCCTATCATAAATAACATTTAATGAATGAGAAAATTATTTTAAAGAGAGAATAAGAATCTAAGGTTTTTTTAATTCTTTTTTTTAACAAAAACAAACTAAGAGACCCAAGGTGACTTAGTGTGATAACATAAGCGACAAAAAACCTCCAAAGAAGACCCTCCAAAAGAGACGAAGGAAGCAAACACAACTGAAACAGGTTCGTCAACAGGGTCAGGTATGGTTGATGAAGTTTTATCAATTAGTATTGGTTCACGTCATGATCGACAATGGCTATTAGATTATGGTGCTTCAAACCACATGTTTCTTCATATACACTGGTTTATTACTTACAAGTCTATAGATGATGGAGTAGTTTACATGGGCAATGATATTTAATCTAAAGTTGTGGGAATTGGTAGCATTCGAATTAAAATGCTTGATGGAACTGTTAAAAAACTAACTGATGTAAGACATGTACCTGAGCTTAGGAAGAACCTAATATCTTTGGGAGTCTTAAACATAGAAGGTTACAAGACTATTGTTCAAGGTGAAGTTATGAAGGTCTACAAAAGAATTTTACTGGTTATGAAAGAAAAGAAGGTTGGTAATCTGTTTCTGTTAGAAGGGAGGAATGAATCAGATCATATGACAATGATATCTGAGAATGACAGTGATTCTGTTCAACTGTGGAATCAACGATTGGATCATATGAGTGAACAAGTATTAAAGGTATTAACTGATCTCAAGTTACTTCCTAGTCTAAAGTCTTTAAAGTTAGATTTATGCAAGCACTATATTTATGGAAAACATAATAGGAAGAGATTTAAAACCGGAAGATACACCAGT
The DNA here is from genome assembly GCA_009831015.1 of Picea engelmannii. Classification (NCBI taxonomy): domain Eukaryota; kingdom Viridiplantae; phylum Streptophyta; class Pinopsida; order Pinales; family Pinaceae; genus Picea; species Picea engelmannii. The sequence goes on along the minus strand of ML780183.1, from coordinate 500,555 downwards.
GAAGGAATCCTTGATTATATCCATTCTGATGTTTGAGGACCATCCCCTACTATTTCATATGGAGGATAATCATATTTTGTAACTTTTATAGATGATTTCTCTAGGAAGGTATGGATCTATATGTTAAAGAGTAAGGCTAGTGTATTTATAGTTTTCAAGCAGTTTAGAGCTTTAGTGGAAAAGAGCACTAGTAGATGTATTAAATGCTTAAGAACTGATAATGGTGGTGAATTTACATCAATGGAGTTTGAGAATTATTGCAAGGAATTTGGGATCAATGGCCATAAGACCACTACCTATACTCCTTAGCAAAACGGAGTTGTTGAACACATGAACAAGACTCTTCTAAAGAGAGCAAGGATTATGCTCAATAACGTCAATTTGCAGCAGGAACTGTGGGCAGAATTTGTATCTATAGCTTCTTATCTAGTGAATCGATCACCATCAACATAAATCGAATGCAAAATTCCTGGGGAGGTATGGACAGGTCACCCTTGTGATTATTCTAATCTTAAAGTTTTTAGTTGTGATGCCTATGCACTAATTCTGAAACATCAGCATTCTAAATTAGATCCAAAATAAAAAAGGCTTATCTTTGTTGGATATGGTGATGGTATTAAGGGGTACAGGTTGTGTGATCCTACTTCCCAGAAGATCACCATTAAAAGAGATGTAATATTTGATGAATCATCTCTTATCAAATCAAATGTAGATGTTCAAATGAAATAGGAAGAGACACCAAAGTATGAACAAATTCAGTTTGAAACCAATGAAGGTAAGCATGAACAAGTTTCAGAAGATGTTCATCAAGGGCCTCCTACAACAGAGGAAGATATGGTTGATGATGACAATCAACAGATTTTGGATGAGTCACAAACTTCCTTAAGGATATCTACACGAGTTAGAGTTCCTCCAAGAAGGTATAATTATTTTGTTTCATCAGTTTCTTTAAATACTAATGATGATGAACCTTCATGCTATCAGGAAGCTGTGAAGGTTTCAAACAATGATAAATGGAAAGAAGCAATGAAGAATGAAATGAAAGAGTTAGAGAGGAATGCTACATGGGACCTCGTACAACTTCCAGAAGACAGACAAACTGTAGGTTGCAAGTGGGTCTACAAGCTGAAAAAGGGTGTTGATGATAAGGTGGAAAGGTACAAAGCAAGGCTAGTTGTGAAAGGGTATTCTCAGAAAGAAGGTGTTAACTTTCATGATATTTTTTCACCAGTTGTAAAAACTGTTTCAATTCGAATTATGTTAGCATTAGTTGCATTGCTTGATTTGGAGTTGGAGCAACTAAATGTTAAAATTCCTTTCTTACATGAAGATTTAGATGAGGAAATTTACATAGAATAACCTGAAGGGTTTGTTCAAAATCATAGAAAGAAATTTGTTTGTAGGCTCAAGAAATCATTGTATGGTCTGAGGCAGTCGCCTAGACAATGGTACAAGAAATTTGACTCTTTCATAGTGAGCCAGAATTATACAAGGAGTGAGTATGATCATTGTGTCTACTTTAAAAAATTGAATAATGGAATATTCATTATCTTCGTATTGTATGTTGATGATATTCTTTTAGCAAGAAAAAGCATAACTGAGATCAACAGGTTAAAGGCTCAGATGGCTAGGACATTCGATATGAAAGATCTAGGATCAGAAAGACAAATTTTGGGCATGGAGATATTGAGAGATAGGAGGCATGGTAAGCTTTGGTTGTCACAACAAGAGTATGTTGAGAATATAATTTTGAAGTTTGGTATGAATGATGTGAAACCAGTTTTAGTCCCTTTGGATTCCCATTTTAAGATTTCTTCAAGCTTATGTCCTAGTACAAATGAAGAAAATGAATATATGTCTTGAATACCATATGATAATGCAGTAGGAAGTCTAATGTATGTAATGGTTATTACAAGGCCAGACATTTCACATGCAGTTGGGGTTGCTAGCAAGTATATGGAAAATCCAGGTAAAGAGCATTGGGCAGCAGTGAAATGGGTGTTTTGGTATCTAAGGGGCACAAGTGATTATTGTATCACCTATAACAGTGGTTGTGAGTTAGTTTGTGGATATCTTGATTTTGATTTTGCAGGTGATCTGGACAAGAGAAGGTCGAATTCAAGGTATGTCTTTACTCTTGCAAGTGGAGCTAATAGTTGGATGTCAAAGCTACAAAACATTGTTGCTTTATCCACTACAAAAGCAAAATATGTCACTGCTTCACATGCTTGCAAAGGGGCAGTTTGGTTGAAAGGTTTGTTTGGTGAGTTTGGAAGGGTGCAGGACAAAGTAAAGTTAGTTTGTGATAGTCAGAGTTCTATTCAGTTGGATAAGAATCCATCATATCACAGTAAAACAAAACATATACCTATTCAATACCATTTTGTAAGACAGGTCATCGATGAAGGTGGAGTCTCTCTTGATAAAGTTTATACAAAAGAGAATTGCATAGAGATGTTCACAAAACCAATACTGTTAGAGAAGCTACTATGGTGCTTGGCTTCTCTTGGATTGCAGAAAAGGTGATGAACAAAAGCAGGAGCAAGGTATCAGATTAATTGTTGTCGTCAAGGTGGACATTGTTGAATATGCCAACGAATTTCCTAGATTTACTAGAATGAGCATATTTAGTGGAGCCTTTTTTGTGGTAGTTTGTTCAACCAAATATGCCAATTTGGAATGAATTCAGAAGTTTAGAATTAGTTTTGTAACTAATCTAATTCTGTTCATTATTGATGTAAGCCCGTAGACTCATAAAGGGGAATTGAGGAAGTGGTGTAAAAAGAGGTGTATGAGACGAGTGTTAATCTGTTGTAATCCCCTTGATCTGAATAATAAGACAAATGATACCTATGCTTGATGGACATAGTTCAACGTTTAGGTGAACCACATAAATTGTTGTTTTTCCTATCTACATTCTTATTGATTGTCTTATGTGATATTTATATTTCCGCATTTGCAAATTACAACAAGTGAAACATATTGTTCGAATGGTGGAACTAGTAGTTGCAGGTTTTGAATTCAAGCCATTTCACATGAGAGCTTCTTTAAATATTGTTACCTCACTTTGTAACTCTGGGTTTAGGGTGATCAGCAGAAACGAGCTTCGTGTTTTAGCAAATTTTCTTGGAAGCGAGACTGTGAATAAATAAGATACAGATGTGAAGTCGCTTCAAGAGATTATCCATAATTAAATGGGGTGTAATTTATCAAGGAAATGCATTGGTATGCCAGAGCAACGACCGCCTCATGCTAGGCTGAAGGAGCATTCACAGATACAATTTCTTTTAAATTTCATGATATAATTTGTTGTAAATTTGTTTTCTTTTATGTTGGATTGTGTGCAAAATCATTTTTTCATATAATTCTGATTTTTTTAAATTTCATTATATAATTTGTTGTAAATTTGTTTTCTTTTATGTTGGATTGTGTGCAAAATCATTTTTTCATATAATTCTGACTTTATTTTCATCGACCTCTTTTTTCCTTTTTACGGTATAGTATAAACTTGAACTTTCAATTTTACATGCGAATACTTTCCAATCTAATGGTCTATCATTCAAACAAGGGAGATAGCGACACACCAAGTAGTCCTTATCTTCAATAGTAAGGTTAAAGTGATTAGCCAACACCATAATGTTTAGAAATCAGTTGGGTATTGCATTTTCTTCAATTAACTCTACAATCTAACTGGGCATTGTTATGAAACCATCACCTGACACAATGGAAATTGTGACAGAGATTGTTATTTGTTAATGGCTTTACAGGCTATGTAAATATTTAAATTTACAACTTACCAAACAAAATATTAAAATACAAAAAAATCCAAACTAAAAATATAATGGCCCAAAACATCCAAACTGGAGTTGCAAAACGAATTACAAAGTAAAAAAGGAATTAGTATGCAGTATTGTAATGCACTGTAATCATTTCACAAAATATTAAAGAAAAAATTATTAATAGAAATTTGAATGTATTGAACATACATTTAAATACACATGTAACTCAATGGAATGGAAGAGTAGCATGCAAGTTATCTTGAGAATTAATCATGAAGTTTTTTGGTCATTTATTGACTAGTAAATTGAATTTGACATTTCATGAAATTGAAAAATGTTGAAGGATGGATGGATCATATTTTGTGATATAATTCTTGTCACATCTCCAAATATTTTGCATGTTATTTAATAAATTTCCAGGAAATTTGTATTTATTATTATTATTTAAATTATGTTTAAGATTTTTGACTTACAGATTTTTCTTTTTTATGGAAAAATGTAAGAGGCAAACTTATATATATATAATAAATGCAGAAAACAGATGGAGAGATGACTATGATTCACATTGCAAATTTTTAAGGAGGAAAATGAATTCAATGAAAAGTTAGGCAATAGAAAAATGATATATACTGTTGGAAAAATAATAGAGAAATTAGAATGTTGTTAGGAAGAGATTATTAAGTTGTTATGTTCTTGCATAAGTTTGGTATGAGAGTGGTTTGTTCTAAAGTCAGTTTTTTATTCTATAACTATATATGTAATAGATTTCTAATCAATGATGCAGAGTATGCGAGCGTAATCTCACTTGTCTCTTGTCTGAGCCCTTGTGTCATCGTCTTGCTGTGTTATTATCCAATTTCAAGTTGGTGTCAAAGCATGGTGTGAGGTTGAGTAGTGACAACAGTGAGAAGAGAAGTCAAATTCTCTTGTTGTTGTAAGAATCAAATCCGCTGGTTAAAGAGCAGCTACGCCGAATTTGTGGAAGAAAGGAGAATCATTGTTGATTTGATTGCCAAGAGAAACGATGGGAGCTACGAGAGGAATTCATAGAGAGCATAGCTAAAGAGGGCCACAAAACCAAGGAAGGAGAAGAAGATGCCATAGAAAACGACCGATAAATGAGAAGGAGATCAGGCGGTGCAACCTTTTCTTGCGGCACTCCAACCACAACAACTTGACATATAGAATCAACACTGGCACTGGATCAAGGATGTGAATTTCCCCTTTACTTGTTTGCTGCTGAGTAATGCGACTATGCTCTAAAAATATTCCCCGAGCAAAGGAGAACAACGAAGAGAAATCACTACTGCTATTGAGAGGACCTCCAAAATATGTTGTGTGAATGTTGCCTGCATGTAAAGGCAATCACTGTTCGGTATTGTGAATCGGTGCCTGCATTGGAGTGTGGGTTGCGTGAAGTCTCAGATCTACGTAAAGTCGTCGCTACTTGAATCAGTGTGAAGACTGGTGTGAAGATAGTGCCAGACTGTAATATTGTTGTTTGGAAGACTAAGTCGTTCAAGAGTATCTGAGTGATGAGGTGACCTGTGTGAAGGATCTTGCATCTTAGAAGTGTCGAAGATTATTGTGTCTAAGAGGTGTGTTGAGTTTGAAGTCGAATTTGTCAAGCGATAAAGTCTGGAGAAGAATGATTCCTCTGCCCAATATTTTGTGCATACTTCTCATATTGAGTTGACCTAGAATCCACCTTGTTCTTTGCAAGATGACGGCATACAAATTGTCGTGTCCTTTCCAGTGGAATAATTTGGGAGAGTTCTACGTGAAATAGTTACTCCTGAAAGAGAGTGTGATCGAGAGCACGCGGTTGGTGTGAATTATTGTTGTAGAAGTTAGTGACTGTGAAGATCCTTGGGTGCACCAGCATTCTTAGTCAAGGTTTCCTTGATCCGAGGAGTTTAAGGCACTTGTTTACAATTTTAATTGTTTCCACTGTTGTAGCAAGTGCTTGTCAGAAGAAGTCCGTACAAACTTGCTTACTAGTGTCGATGAAGCTTCCATTCGACAAGCTAGAGTAAGTGTGTTTGGCATGGAGAAAGTGTGAAGTAAATTGAGTGTTGAGTTTACAACGACATGGAAAAAGAGGCATGTGATTGTTGCGTTGTTGTGTGAGAGATATATTGGTTGTGGAGTACAAGTGGGATCATTTCTTGCTTGTGGATATGTGACTGTGTAAAGGAGTCGTGACTGTATTGGAGGCGCTCGTGAGCCTTGGAAATCTTTGGAACTGTGTGGAGAGAGCAACGTGAACAATTCTAGAAGCTATGTAAAGGAGTCTGCGTGCATGGAAAGGTGTGAAATAATTCTTGTGTGTGAATTGTCAAATGTTAGTTTCCATCCCTAGAAATTTTCTATCGCTGCTAGTCATAGGTCATTGTTGTTGAAAGAAGATTCAATCTGAAGGAATGGGTCATCAAAGGAGATTGAAACAACTCTCGAGAGAGCTGAAACGAGGAAGAATCAACATGAAGAGTTATTATATTTTTCATATCACTATGATTTGTTTCCAGTTGAGGTAGCATTATTTGAGGAGCATAATGCAGAACTAGATCCGATGAATGAATAATTTGATGAATTATATGAAATAGTGATGCAAAATTTTCCATTCTTTTGAGGTATAAATTATGAACTTTGGAAAACTGAAATGAAAAAAATACTATGGTTAGTAGATTTATTGCATTATGATCATGAATGTCATGTCAATTTTTATGATAAGAGAAGAGGTGAAATATCATTACAACTTATTATGTTAGCATTGGATGAAAACATCTTGTCTAGTATTTTGAGTGATTTTGGTGAAGTAAGTAGCCCAAAAATATTTTGAGATATTCTTGAAATAAAGTACAATATGAAGTGGCAGAGACTGAAAATGACATTATTGAAGTTGCAATGATTAATGAAAAAAGTATGTATGTAGCTGACAGTAAAATAAATAGATGATTTGTTAAGAGGAAATGTAATCCTAATTACAGATCAAGTGGATGAAACTACAATAGGGAAGAAATATGAATAAAATAAATATCTCTTAAAAGAGAAAAATGAAAAGAACCAGTATGGTTCTTCCTATGATTTTTCATATAATTGTAACAATTTTTTTGAGTGTCTAGGTTTACAAGACAACAATTCATTTTCAGTATTGACTGATTATGAGGAAAACCTGGAAGAAAATGAAGAAATTGAGGAAGAAAATATTGAGTCTATTTTTATATTGAGGAAGAAAATATTGAGTCTATTTTTATGGCGTGGAGCCCAAAAAAAAGAAAATATTATTATGAATTGATGTTGTAACAATCCAATGAGCAAAACATTGATGATTATATCCAGAATTGGTAGCAACCCACTTATGAGAAGTTGGAAGAATTTGCAAGCATTAAATGCAAACGCTTCCAGAACCTGTAGAAGTGTTGAGGACAAAGAACAATAGTGAGTTGTCAAGTTCCAAAATGAAGAAGAAAAAAGCCAAGATGACAATGAAGCTGAACATAGTCAAGATGAAACATATTTGGGGCAACAAGCCAAGAGAGAAGCTCCATCTCCATCACTACTTGACAACAAGCAAGGTCAAGAAGAAATTGTTAGAGTCAAGTTGTAAAGTCAAGAAAGGTCAAGATGAAATTGTTAGAGTCAAGAAAGGTCAAGATGAAATTGTTAGAGTCAAGTTAGAGTCAAGATGAAATTTACACTGAACTGACACACGACAATCGGAGACCCTCTGCGTAAAGATAAATTATATAGAGCCGAAATATACAAACCAATTATATATAATATATTCAGAAAAAACTCTACCTGATAAACGATTTTCTTTCAGTCGAGTACATTCATAACAAGACCATATCAAAGATGAAATCATTGAGGGAAACCGTAATATATGATTTGAAGATAAGATTACTTAATCAAGATAAAACCCAGTATTTCTTGAAATTTATGAACACGGGGTTATTCAGATGAAAAAAAATTGGGAAAAACTCACAGAGTCAATATCTCAATAACGGGTTAACAAGCCATGAACTAAAAAGAATACATAGGTGACATAAAATACCCTTATTATTGTGTCTCTCGACCTTAGTACAAACATGAAACTGCAAGATACAATTTCTACATTGAAAGAAGACTCTTAGAGAACTTAAGACGATTACTACAGACCGCTAAGAAAAACAAATTGGACAATGTAAACTCGGTTTGAGAGCGATCAAGGTCTTACAAAGAGTTCCCAATCCTTTGTAGAAGAAAAATTTAGAGGAATAATATTTGTAACTAGAAAACTAAACAAAAAGTTCAAGGTGACGAATTCGTTGAGGAAAAACTTAGAGAAATAATCTTTGTAACTAGAGTAAAGATTCAACTTACCAAAAAACATTCAAGATGGAGAATTTGTGAAGTATAACCATAACATATGTAGCAATATTTTTCTTAGGATGATTCCATCATAGAAAGACTGCCTACTCCTACGACTAATGAATTCTACAAAATAAAAATAATTCATGCAGAAGGATATTTTATAAATTAGGGTCAATATAATTATTCAAAACAGAGAAAACATTGGCCTAGCTCTAATCATGTGCCTATATATACATTATACAACAAGGAAAGAGAGTCTTCCACATTGAAAATTAAGCAAACCCAGCTTACCGAGATTTCTAAATTTGATGAGGCAATATGAACCCTCATGGATATCCTTTGATAAGTTCTTTATGTTACCAGTGGAGGAAAAATGACTAATAGTAAGTTCACAGTGAGGGTAAAACCCTTCCTTTCTCCCTCCTTACTCATAGTCTGTAGAGAAAGGAACTCTAGAACAATCGACTAGTACAATGGAAGTGAGCAATAGTGTAGAGTCAGTTCCTAGGTGTATTCCACTTTGGCATTAACAATAGAAATGTCAGAATTCAATTTTTGATTAGTCTCATCTTGGAGACTAGGATCCATTTGGGGATGAGGAGTGGGTCGATGGACAAAAAAGAATAAAAGTGAACTATACCATTATGATTAGTGAAACCAAAGGAATCCAATGGAGTAAGTGGGAAACAAGGGTTTCAAGAAGGAGATGGGTCCATAGGAAATTTTTTTAATTAAAAATGATAGGTATCACTGTGATTAGGGTGAAGAGGGGAATACAATGGGATAGGTCCCAAATATGGCCACGAGGAAGGGAGTCGGGTCCACAGAAAAAAGGCTTAAAAGTGATAGGTACTACTTTGATCAGGGTGAAGAGAGGAATCCAATGGGATAGGTTGTGAATAAGGGTGATGGAGGGACCACTATATTGTTTTTTACTTCTTCATAGTTATACTCTTTCTTGAAGAATACTACATTGGCAAACGACCTAAATTTTTAACCGAAAAAATTCTTTAGGAATTTCACAACTAGAATGTAGGAGGCAAGGTTGCACAACAATATCTCCCTTTTGTTTCCTTTATGTTATGTTTATTTACCTAGGGTTTAGATTTTAGAGGGTTCTTACATACAAGGGCTTTCCCTATGCCATATCTCTCTGATATACATTCAAGTTCAAACAATAGTACTTGACCCAATATCTTAGGGAACCAAATAAGGGGGCTCGAACGTACCCTTATATGTACTACCTGATTACCCAAGTACTAGATATTTTCTTCCTAAGTGTTATTCGTAGTGTCATTATAATAGTTAGGTGCTCGATCGACCGATCTAGGGATGGTTTCAAGAGACCTAGGGGACTCTTGATATACCTGACAGTAAATGGGAGTGATGGCCATTTATAGATTTTGTCAGATGCAGTACTACTCAAAAGGTAACAATAAGTGTTACATGGGTTTCCAAGAAGGTGAAACTTTGGTGTCTAGACAACCTCGTGAAACCGTCTATATTTCCTACGTGTAGTCTTCCCCACTGAAATTTTACCCATCGAATAAAAAGATCTATGTGCTTTAAAGATGTTGGTAGTACATATCTCTACCCTAAAACAAATCCCACAGTTTTCGTAGAGGAAAGTGCTATGATACCACTTGTTAGGTACCAGATCTATTATAATTAGTAGAAAACATAAATACTACAAAAAATATGAGTGGAACAACAAAATTAGAGAACCATAATACCAAAATGATACCTTTATTGATAGAAATAAATGTTCACTTGCTTCTTCCAGGGGGCGGGGGACCTCCACTAGAGAAGTACTCTATTACAATAATTCTCAAGACAAAGATTTATCATGCCTTCTACTCCTATTTATACTATATCTATCTTCAAAAGAACAATCTAGAGGAAGATATTACTAGAAGTGGAAGCTTCTATTAAGTCTTCTTACATTAGATCTCATCATATTCTTAACTAGGAATTATTTATTAATAATGATCTTTATTACATGGAAAATATATTATTATTCTAACTATGGGAGGGGTTAGGGAGGTTAGGTCCCTAACAATAACGTCCACATTCTCTCAAGGTAGAATTTTCCAATTTTTACCCTTTAATGCAAAAACTACTTTGTCTCTAATTGGGAAAACCCTAGTTCTAGAAATCATTGAATAAAACAAGTTCCATTCCATGTAATCAAAAGAGAGGGGAACCACTAGTTGTAATTTAATGTCACAAGTCCAATGAAATTAATGGTTCATCAATATGAATCTGGGTTATCATTTTATGGTGAGTTGCAAATTCCTTCCTGAAGCCTTTCAACGATACATGGAAAATTTATGCCAAGGAAATAAAAATAAAAAAATGAGCAACATAATTGAGTTTCACAGGATCCTGCAATCATGTTTGGGCAAGCTTGACATAAGAAAACTATCTATTGGAAAATTGGTCAATAGGGAGAGGGGGGATGAAGAATTATTCATTAATTATTTAAACTTTTAATAATTTTAACTTATTAAAAACAATTGATCAACAATATTAAACTTGAATATAAAATCATTACAATTATACAAGTTACAATAATTATTGGGAAACACCAATCTCCTTGTTCATGTCTTCTACCCTAGGAAGAACTAACTTCCTTTTTTAAGGCTCCAACCCTAGGAAGAACCTACTCCCTTGTTTTAGGTAACCAACTTTAGGAAGGAAAAACTCCCTCTCTTCAAAATTTAATTAGTAAAGGACATAAGTCTTGCCTTGCTCCAACCTTCCACCCTAGTTACATAAGTTTCTTGTCTTTCTTCCTTAGATTTTGTTATGCCTTTAGATCTTCTATGTAAGCCCACATATACTCTTTCCATTCACCTTTTTTTACTTCGTATATACTATCCAAAAGGTACAAGGTTGAACCATTGTATATTTTATTAATGAAACATTTCACCCATTCATTTAATTAACACAATTGGTGATTTTATTAATTGATTTTCGTAGACAAAATTAGACATTTATTTCACATTTTTTTCGTACTAATATTCTAGAGTGATGGAAACGAATTTTAAAATTATATGACATGGGTATTGAGCCAAACATGCTCAATTAATCGACATGTGGGCCATTTCTCCGGAAATTGTGCGAGGTGGCCAGTATAAGTGGTTCTTTGACAGCAACTTGTCGGGATTTTACTTTCGTCATTCGATGCTAGATCAACTTAAGTACATTTTTACCTTTTCATGAATGTCTTAAATCAACCTCCACATGTCTCCATTTTTGGTGACTATCAAACTCAACTTGTAAACATTTTACTTGATGGTGGATATAAAAATCGGTTCCATCTCAGTTGTTAGTAACTAAAGGTTCAACCTTGGTCTTTGATTTTCGACTTCTTCGATTTCGAATTATTCTACTTATCCAACTTCGACCTTTGACTTCTTCTACCTCTTCGATTTCTACCTTTGATTTCTTTGACTTCGACCTTCGACTTTTTCAACTTCTTCAAATTAAACTTCTTGTTGAGATGTTTATACTAGACTTCTTGATATCTACTGCATTTAATTGAAACAATCGACTTTGATCCTTTATCCTTGCATTTACATAGTTGACTTGACCCATTTAATTGTTTCGACTCGACTTAAGGTTTGATTGGTCAAGACAATTGTTTTCGATTCGACTTAAGGCTTGACTGGTAGAGAATTCTCTTGCTGAGACTTTTATACCAGACTTCTTGACTTTATGACTATATTGATGCCCATACTAATCCTATTTGACATCAATGTCAACACTATAACACCATGTCCAACATTATTATTTGTTATTTCCATGCATCCATATTGGATTCTCCGTTTACCCTTTTTATCTAGACAATTTCTTCACAGTTTCTTTTTGTGCATGGATGCTAATGACACAATCCACCATAAACCATATTTCCATTCGAGTGATTTCATCAACCTCATACAATATAGGATGAATGCATCAACTTCATACAATATATGATGAGTGCATCAAACTCATACAATAAATTAGTCAATATTATCTTAATACTAATATTCAAGTCACCTTCATAACATAATGTCCACTATTGACAATGTTTGATATTCAAGTCACCTTCATAACATTATGTCCAATATTGACAATGCTTGACATTCAAGACACGTTCATAAAAATATGTCAAGTATTGAAAATGCTTCTCAAACCAATCAATCAATGATACTTCACCTATCTAACAAGGTTGACACCAATGACAACCAAATTATCAACACTATCCACATGATCTCGGGGCATATTTTTCCAATGTTTACCCAGTAATGGAAACAATGCATTCACTTATTAAGTAAAACCCTAGTTTTGGAAATTGATGAATAAAATAAGCTCCAAGCCATGGAACCATGGGAGAGGGGTTCCCCTAGATATAACACGATGCCACAAGTACAACTAAATATAAGTTTCATCCATTTGAGTTATGGTTATCATTTTGTTGTGAATTACAACTCACTCCATGAAGTCATTCAAGGACACACGGTGATCTTGTGTTGTTGGCATAAGAACCAAATTGAGAAGTAGAATTTATTTTCATAAGCTCCCGCAAGCATGTTTGAGAAAGGTTGAAATGAAAACAATATCCACACATTTCCAGGGATGTTTTCCAATTTTGACCCTTTAATGCAAAAATTGTATTGTCTCTTATTAAGAAAAATGCTAGTTCCATAAAAAGTTAAATAAAAGAATCTTTGATCGATCAAATCATGGGAGAGGGGTGCCCCTAGGTCCAATCCAATATCACGAGTTCAACATAATTGATTCATTAGGATCTTTTCTAGACTCCACCATGATCTAAAAACTAAATTGGAAGTAAAAATGCTTCATTGAAGAAAAAATATGAGTAATATGTTTTTCCATTGGAATATTTGTGAGACCCCAAAACAAGCTAAAACTACATTGAAGGTAAAAATGTTGCACTGACAGAGATACAACAATGAAACAAGAATGTGTTTGATGTGTTCTACCTTTGGGAGCTTTGTTAGACCCGGCAAAAAGAAAAAAAATGCATTTAAAGGGAAAATGTAGTAGTAAAGGAGCTAGAATAAAACACAAAGTACCCATGAGATGTGTTTTACCCTTTGGAATGGTTTTTGTAGCATTTTCCTTCTTTGATAAACTTGGATACCAATACCTTTCCCATAGATCTTATGCCATCGATGCTTAGGCTTAAACATACCCTCCCACTCTTAGCACATCCCTTTGTTGCTCTACATGATTATTTAAAAGTTCCTTTTTATTTGTTGATTACGTTTTACAGAGTGCTAATGCAAGAGTGTTGTATGGATTTGACACAAAAAAAAATTAGAAAATAGTTAAGAAAAGTTGCATTTCCTATGCCCATTTGCATGTAGATCCGTGATCCATTGATTACAATGCATAATTATATGTTAATCGGTAGCTACCACGGTTTATTTAAAATTAATACAAGATTTAATTAAAATATAACTTTTATTAATAGAGGAGACCAAAAACTCTAGCAACCATTATATAGGGGCCATAAATCAAATCTGAATTTGAAATCACATTCCTCCTACTCATTTACCCCCAAATCAACTAATTGTATGTCTCTTGTTCCACGCTTTTGTGAGATTTTATTAAACCAAGACAAATGGATGATAAATTTTTAACTAAATAATTGAGTAAGTTTTTCACTCCTAGTGAAACGAAGTGCTAGAGTTCATTGTGCAATTTAGGGGGAAACGAATCTCATGTTTCTCTTAATCAACAATTTTTTTCCCTTAACCATGTGCTTTTGTTGTTAACGGTTATTATTTTTTTCATTATTTTGATTCATTTAACGAGTAATCAAGACTTCCAATATAGTTTTTTTATCATTGATATCATAATTTTTCATTTTATTATATTATCTTAGGTTTACAAAGGAGTTTATATGTATACAATTGAATGCAGAAAGAAGATTTATAAGTGGAAATGAAGGTAGGATTGAAGTGCAATGCAACTTCATGCAAGAATGAGAAACAAGAAGGCATTTTTGATTGAGGAAAACAAGGAGGGATGCAAAGTGTATTGTTAAACTTAAATAAGATCTATTTTTCTAAAGTTTTTCATGATCGAAGAATAAATAATTGAAGGGGATGATAAACCCTATTATCAACCAAGCAACAAATCCAAGACAACACAATTTATAGCTAAATGCAAGGATTGTTCAAGAATTAATATATTGAAGTGTTGGAAGCATGCCAACAAGAATGAGGAAGTAGACATCCACATGATAGGAGTGCATGCCATTGAATGGAGAATTGCACCGATTTCTTGTGATAATAATAATCTGAGAATGAAATGAAAATATTATGGATTTATCTTCACAAATTGGTTTAAATAACAAAGTGAAAATGAGATGAAATTTGAGTGAGTTGGACCTAAAAATTTCAAGGCTCGCATAGCGTATCTAAAGAGTGAGAGAGATGGAAAAGACGAGATACATGAACTAAACTTATAAATAGAGTATCTAAGTGCCACAAAATAAACTTATCCTTCAAGCAAATGGTTCTCCTTTTGACATTTTAAGATTTTGTAAGATAATAAAGAGACTCTTTTTTGCTAGTGTATTTATAGTGGTCTTGCGCTAGTGGGAACGAGTATTGTAATTTGTGGACTAATCTCTTGATATGGTGTTTCTTCTCATTTATCTTATGAGTATTTAATATTTAAATAATGAAGCTTCGTATTAACTTGTGGACTATTCTACATTACTCAAAATTTATTATTATGCATGTAGGTTAAATACAAAATATATAACATAGCGAGAAAGATGTGTTTGTGAATTTAATTGCCAACACACACATTTGGCCTTTTGAGATTTGTTCATTTATAGATAAATCATACATAAGTTTTAGTAGAATGAAAATTCAAACGTTTTCGTAACCTTTGTGGGTAGACAAACAATTTCATTTATATCAACATTGTTTCCCTAACACTCCCCCTTAATGGAGAAATGAATTCTCTACAACTCCGAAATGATTTCTACATATTTTAGTTCTTCTATTGATATGGTTTTAGATGCCAATGCTTGATGAAAGTTTCTTGTCACATCAAGTGTGTATAGTCCTCCTACTCTATTTCATGTTGCCATAATCTTGTAATGATCCCATATATCTCTTACAAAAAAATGCATCTTCACAAATCCAACTTTTAAATTCGAATCTGCTATGGAGGAAACTGTGATTAAGTTCTTATTTATATGAGACACATACATGGAATTTTGAATTTGTTTAACACAACCATTTCGAAAGGTTACAGACAGATAACCATATCCTTTAATTTGATGTGAGAGATCATCCCTAAGATATATACTAGCAGCACCATTATTAGTCTCATGATAATTTTCAAACCAATCGTTATTACAAGACATATGTATGGAGGCACCAGAATCAACAAACCAAGCATTTGAGTCATCTTTTTTCACTGACAAGGAAACATCTGAAAAAAATAGCCTAAGATCAACATGCATTGTTTCCCCTCTATAAACAAACTGACCGATAGGCCTTCTATTTCTATGTTTGGACACATTATATTTCTTTTCCAAACAATATCTAACATAGTGCCCAATCTTTCCATAATAAAAACATGTAGTATTAATTTTAATATTATCCTCGTCCTTTGATGCCAGCAATGCCAAATCTACACTTGAAGAGTTGCAATTAATAATTTTCCTTCGATCTTCTTGTAAAATAATACCTTCCAATTCATCAAAAGTAGGAGTTTTTTCTCTAGTGGCAAGACCAGTAATAAACATTTGATATTCTTCTAACATTTCATTTAATGTTACAATTACCCCAAGATATTTTTTCCCCAATATCACCAAGCTTGTCTTTCAATTCTTTAATTCTTGAAAGAAAGTCATTGACATTTTCATTATCCTCCATTTTAATTGAAAAAGATTTACTTTTTAGGAACAAAACTCAGTTTGTATTTGTTATTTGATAGATAGCTTTAATTTTCTTCCATGTCTCATTAGATGTATTGCATTATCTAATATGTACAATGATGGTATCCTTCACGAACATTCTCAGGAGAAATTTTTCCTTGTTCTCTCGTCACTCCCAATCCTAAATTGATGATGTTGTGGCAGCAGTTGCTTCTTGGTTGAATTCATCACCAGATGCAATTGTCGAGACATTAGAGCCTTCCATCTGTGTCTATATTTTAAACTCCCAATTGGAATAATTTTCCCCATTCACTTTGTTGACTCATTTAGATAAGATTTAGCCGATGGATTTGCCATTTCAAACAAAAATATTCTCACAATAGCTTCCTTCAATTTTAACAAAAAAATTATGCAAATTGTCTTCCAGGCAAGTTGTTGATTGTTCTCTCTTTCAGGTAGCAATTCCTTGTTGGTGGAATTTATCTTCCACAAACGACTACTTCACATCTACATACAAGGTTTTGTATTTGATTCTTTTTAAGGAGAAAAAAAACTTGTGATCAACACTTGATGAAGAAACTCTTTGACAACAGACAACACCCACACATAGTGGACAACAACAAACAACACACCTATGTAGGTTGCATGACACACTGTTAATTTTTCAGACCCCAACCCAGTTTCAGTCTCTCTAATTTTTCAGCCAATGTTAAATGTCCAAACCCAATTTTATATCATCAATTAAATACTTAGCAGAAAATAAACTTCAGAACTGAAACATGAGGATTCTGAACATTGTTTT
Source organism: Picea engelmannii (assembly GCA_009831015.1). Taxonomy (NCBI): domain Eukaryota; kingdom Viridiplantae; phylum Streptophyta; class Pinopsida; order Pinales; family Pinaceae; genus Picea; species Picea engelmannii. Next base: position 483,703 of record ML780183.1, on the reverse strand, counting down.
AAGTGCAGAAATAAAATATCAGCAGTATGCAAAACTCATAAAATTATAGACACAAGAATTTTCGGTCTAACATCGACCCTGGAAAAACCCACACGGGGAAAACCAATGAGAGAGGGATTTTTATTATTTATGAGCTTCAGAGAAATTTCTTCTACAGCATATTCATCTTCAGAAATTACAAAAACTTATCTCAGACTTTCATTCACAAAATCCTTCTGAATAGTCCTGTAAAATGCTCCTCGATTTCTGTGCCAAAAATTCATACAAATGTACGGCTGTCCCAGCAATTAATGTTGTACGAAATGTTTTGATTTTTGTGCCAAATTTATACTAAGACTGTACAGAATATGTATCAGGAATAGCTCCTCAAAAACCATGTTGTATGACCTTCGAAAGTTGTGCCAAAATTGTATAGACTGTATGAAAATCCACCCAGAAATTTATGATAGCAGATGCCTCGATTTATGTGCCAATAAATGGTTGTATGGAATCCTTGGGATGCATGCCAAACTTATCAGAATTATTTCTGCTATCTCCCTCGATTTATGTGCATGAAAAATGGTTGTACGACCTCTAGATATATGTGTCGTACAGTCTGCATTCAATGTTGTACCCTATCTTGAAATTTGTGCTAGCTTGCTTCCTTGGGATGCATGCCCATCTCTACAAATGATGCCTTTTCTTTAGCTCGACCTCTCTCTCTTTCAGTCTCTTGCTCTCTCAACAAGAATGCTTGAACAACCCAAGAATTTGTGCGCCCCCTTGCCCTAATCGACCTCATGAGGGAAGGTGAGGGGTTTCTAATCTAACGGTTGAAATTAGATTAGATGAGTGGCTGAGATTTGATGTCTCTTCACTCACCCTCACTTTAGTCATAAATTTACCTTTTAATTTTCATCTCACAAATTAAATGACTAAGACCCACATTAGGCACTTTCTCCCCCTTAGGCGCCTAGGGAAGAGAAACACTTGCCTTGGTACTTTATTTAATTAAAAATTTAACACTCCCTCATACTGAGGAAAGTGTTACTCACCAGTCCAAGCTTGTCCCTGAAAAATACAAACTTGCCTCTGCCCAATGCCTTGGTGAGTATGTTTGCAACCTGCTCCTTTGTAGATATGTATTGTAGATCCACAGCTCCTCTCTGAGCATAATCACGGATGAAGTGATACTGAATATCGATATTCTTAGACCGGTCATGAAAAAATGGGTTCTTTGAGAGTTTGATTCAACTTTGATTATCACGGTAAATCACGGTAGGCCTCAACTGCACACTGAACAATCCCACTAGCATCTTACGAAGCCAAAGGGCCTCACAACTGGCCTGACTAGCTACCATATACTCAGCCTCTATCGAACTCAAAGCCATTGACTTCTTCTTTCGACTGAACCAAGACACAACTGTTGATCCCAATCCGAAGCAGTACCCTAAAGTGATTTTCCTGTCACTGACAGATCTTGCCCAATCCGAGTCTGTATAGCCAACCAAATGAACTCCATCTCCTCTATGATAGTCCAAACCATAATCTACCATGCCGCAAAGATATCTGAGCACATGTTTTGATGCCACCCAGTGCACTCTACTAGGCTCCACCATGAATTGACTGAGAGTGTTAACAACAAAACAAATATCTAGCCTGGTATTGACCAAATACATTAATGACCTGATCAACTGATGATACAAAGTTGAATACACCAACTGTGACTCGGAAGAATGAAGCTTCTTCCAGTTGGTAATCATGTGAGTGGTCATGGGCCTACTATATCCCATCTGAAATCTGCTCAGAATGTCACACACATACTTCCCCTGTCCTAGGAAGATGTGTCCACGCTCTTGCCAAACCTCCAATCCCAAAAAGTAATGCATCAGTCCGATATCAGTCATCTCGAACTCTGAAGCAAGGCTTTCCTTGCAACTATTGATGAGTCTCTCTACCCATGTAATGAAAATATCATCCACATATAGTAGAAGAATGAGAGGATCCTCTCCAACCATAATGAAGTATAGTTTGAGATCTGCCTCACTCTTCTCAAAACCCAACTGTTGCAAATAGGCATCTATCCTCGAATACCAAGCTCTATGAGATTTTTTCAGCCCATACAATGTCTTCTTCAGTTTACACACATGAGACTCTCTCCCATGCACCTCAAAGCCCAATGGATGCTCAATATACACCTACTCCTCAATAAGACCATTCAGAAATGCAGTCTTCACATCCATCTGGTGGATCTTCCAACCCATCTCAGCTGCAATGGAGATCATTGCCCTGATCGAAGTGTATCTAGCAACCGACACAAAGATCTCATCATAGTCGACTACCTCAACCTGTGAGAACCCCTAAGCCACAAAACAAACTTTGTACTTCTCAATGCTGCCATCCACAACATGCTTTAGCTTGTAGAGCCACCTGGAAGTCACCACTGACTTCCCCTAAGGTCTAGGAACAACTTCCTAAACATTGTTCTTCATGATGGAATTGTACTCTTCCATTATGGTATCTCTCCATACCTGTCTACTAATGGCCTCCTCGAAAGTGGAAGGCTCAGACTCCCGAATATTTCTCACCATCGCGATGTAGCTACAAAACCTCTCGAGAGGTTTACTCTCCCTCACTACCTGCCTAGGATTCCCCACTGAACCTTGTGCCTCCCTCAAAGTGTCCTGAAGCCAATTGGGCTTCCTCCTCTCTGAAGTAGTGTCCTGTGGAGGGGACTCTCACTGCTCAACCCCATCTCCTGAAGACAATGATCCTGTAGTAGACTCTGAAGTACCTGATCCTGAAACCTGTGGACCAGTAGCCTATGAACCTGAACTCTATGGCCCTGTCACCTGTGAACCTGTTGTCACAGAAGCTGGTGGCCCTGAACTCTGTGTCACTATAGTCTGTTGCAGGCTCACTTGAATCTGAGATGAAGACTGCTCACCTCTCTCTATCCCTCTAGACTTCCTAAAGGCTCGGTCCTCCTCAAATCTGACATCCCTCCTCAAGATAGTCTTCCTCAAGGAAGGAAGGCATATACGAAAAGCATTTGAAATCTCACTATACCCAACAAAGATCCCTCTCTCTACCATGGGATCCATCTTTGTCCTCTTCTTAGAAGGGACATATGAATAAGTGATGCACCAAAAAATCTAAAAGTGCCCCACCTAAGGCTTCTTCCCAAAGAAAGCCTCCTCAGGAGTCATGCTCCCCACAACCTTGTGAGGACTCCTTCTCTACAGATAGACTGCAGTGTAGCATGCCTCAGCCCATATAAATAATGGCAGACCCTGATCATGTAGCATGGTTCTCGCAACCCCAACAATGGCCTTTTTCTTCATCTCTGCAACCCCATTATGTTGTGGGTTGTAAGGAACAATCAACTCCCTCCTGATACCCTTTCCGGCAAAAACGTCCATGAACTCCTTGGAGGTATACTCACCCCCATTGTCCGATCTCAGGACTCTGATTTTCTTCCTTTTCTGGTTCTCCACAAGAGCTTTCAACTCTTGGAACCGACTAAAGACCTTTCCTTTGGTCTTCATGAAGAAAATCCAGGACTTCCGAGAGAATTCATTAATGAATACAACATAGTATAGGGAACCAATCAACAATGTGGGAGACATCGGGCCACATACATCTGAATGTATAAGATCAAGTATCCCTACTGCTCTACTGTCACTTCTTGGAAAAGCAGTCTTGGTATACTTTCCCAAGGTACACCCCTTGCACAACTCATGGTGCTCTTAACTGAAATCTGGAACTCCCATCACCATCTCCCTCATAACTCTCAAATCCCCATGGTGCAAATGTGCCATCCTCCTATGCCATATCTCACATAGGTCACTACTACTACTGGTAGAATGAATCAATGCTCTCATTGGCTGGAACAAAAACTTGTACAACCTCTCATGTCTAGTATTAATCACTTTGGTCGAAGTGATGTTAGACCCTCTGGGGAAAAGAATCACCTACCCATAATGGAACAAGATCTCATAACCCTTCTCCTCAATAGTAGAAACTGACACTAAGTTCTTCTTCAAGCCCGAAACATATAGAACCTCTGTCAAAGACATGGGAGGCAAAGACTCCCTCCAAAATGATACGGTCCCACAACCAGCCACCTTGACCTCCTGGTCATCTCCAAACACTACCTATGCATCTCCACACTGAGTAAGATCTGTCAAGTGCTCACGAACTGTTTTCATATGGAGAGAGGTACCACTGTCAATATACCAAGTATCTGGAGTAGTGGTCCTCAAGGAAAGACACATAATCAAGGAAAATTCCTTGTCAAACTTGATGGAAAACTCATCCACCTCTTCTGAAGCTGTTGTTTGTTTCTTCTTCTTCTTTGGACACTGTCCTGCATAGTGCCCAAACTTATGTCATGCAAAGCACTTGACTTTGCTCATGTCTTTCTTCCCTTCACCCTTGGGCTTCTATCCTCCCTTTGGACCCTTTTTTGAACTTCTTCTTCCTAGTAGTAGCAAGAGCCACATTCTCCTCCTCATGATTTGTAGATGAACTACCATGTACATAACCTCTCAAGGTCTCCTCCTGAACAAAGTCATCCCAAAGACGTTTCCAACCGGGAAGATTCTCCCTAACAATAATGCCCTCCGCAAAAATAGTCCATTGTTTGGAAACACCATTCAATGTTGTTTTCACAAGATCATTGTTAGCTATAGCTTCCCCCACAACTCCAAACTCATCCCTCACCTATGTCAATCTAGTAAGGTATGTGACCACATTTTCTGCCTTGGTCATTTTTATGCTCTTTAGTTTTCTCCTCAAAACCATCTTCCAGTTGTCATTTGTACTCTGGTACAATTTAGTCAAAGACTTCCACATCTCATAGGCATGTGTCTTCCCCGTCAAGTGAGGAATCAAATGATCCTTGATGGCATCAAGAATAAATCCCTTAGCCTTGATACTCTTTTTAGTATAGGCTGCAAGAAGAGTAACATCAGTAGGTACCACAACAGGATGAGTAGTGGTATTCTCCACAATATCCCACAACTCGTTTTCTTGCAAAAGAAAGATCATCCTCTCTTTCCAAGCACCGAAATGTGTTGCCCCAACAAGTTTGTCCTCAACTCTCAAACTAGTAGCCATTGACCATTTTTCTGCTGAAAATAACAAATTCAAAAATCTGCCATGTGAAGTGTCTGTTGTCACAACTTTCTATCTGCTTCTCTTCAACTCATCTCTGATACCATGTTAATTTTTCAGACCCCAACCCAGTTTCAGTCTCTCTGATTTTTCAGCCAATGTTAAATGCCCAAACCTAGTTCTATATCATCAATTAAATACTTAATAAACTTCAGAACTGAAACATGAGGATTCTGAACATCATTTTAAGTGCAGAAATAAAATATCAGCAGTATGCAAAACTCAGAAAATTATAGACACAAGAATTTTCGGCCTAACATCGACCCTGGAAAACCCCACAAGGGGAAAACCAGTGAGAGAGGGCTTTTTATTATTTATGAGCTTCAGAGAAATTTCTTCTACAACATATTCATCTTCAAAAATTACAAAAACTTATCTCAGACTTTCATTCGCAAAATCCTTCTTAACAGTCCTGGAAAATGCTCCTTGATTTCTGTGCCAGAAATTCGTACAACTGTACAGTTGTCCAAGCAATTAATGATGTATGGACTGTCTCGATTTTCATGCCAAATTTCTGCTAAGACTGTATGGAATATGAAGTAGGAATAGCTCCTCGAAAACCATGCTGTACGACCCTTGAAATTTGTGCCAAAACTGTACGGACTGTATAGAAATCCACCCAGAAATTTATGACAACAGATGCCTCAATTTCTGTGTCAATAAATGACTGTATGGCAGCCTTGGGATGCATGCCAAACTTATCAGAAATATTTCTACTATCTCCCTCGATTTATGTGCATGAAAAATGGTTGTACGACCTCTAGAAATCCGTACCATACGTTCTGCATTCAATGTTGTACCCTGTCTTCAAATTCGTGCTAGATTGCTTCCTTGGGATGCATGACCAGCTCTGCAAACTTCTTCAGCTTGACCTCTCTCTCTTGCTCTCTCAACAAGAATGCTTGAACAACCCAGGAATGGGTGTGCCCCCTTGCCCTAATTGACCTCATGAGGGAAGGTGAGGGGTTTCTAATTTAATGGTTGAGATTAGATTAGATGAGTGGCTGAGATTTGATGTCTCTTCACTCACCCTCACTTTAGTCACAAAGTCACCTTTTAATTTGCATCTCACAAATTAAATGACTAAGACCCACATTAGGCACTTTCTCCCCCTTAGTCGACTA